>VYZU01089556.1:0-47041 GCA_013401355.1 Ceyx cyanopectus
TAGCATCACTTGCTGTGGGCACAGGCACTGGAAACTCCTCATCCAGGGAAATACTGTATTTTCTTCCTAGCATCTAGGCTTTCTTCTCTGATTCTCTATTTGGATCCAGCCTGATGGAGCTAACCTTGGAGTTGGCTCCCCAAAGGAATGGTTTATTCCAGGAATCCGAGCATGAAGTTAGAATAATTTGGGTTGAATGTACTCCAGCCATTAATCCAGCTCTGCCAATGAGGAGCTGCTACCTGGAACCTTTGGTAGAAAAACACAGGAGTTGGAAAAGGAGGTTTTGGAGATGGTGGAGTTTTCCCTTGGCTAGTTTCATGGAAGCCAAGAGCACCTTTTCAATGTAGCTATTGCTTTTGAAAAGCAACAGGGAAATAAGTTGGCATTGTAAAATAATTTTTAATTATTTAAAAATATTATTTAAATATTATTATTATAAATATTATTATTTAATANCTTTTCCCTTCTTTTCCCTTCTTTCCTCTTCTTTAATTTCCTTTCTTTCCTCTTCCCTTCTTTTCTTTTCCTCTTCCTTCTTTTCTTTCCTTTCCCTCTTCCTTCTTTTCTTTTCCTTTTCCTCTTCCCCTTCTTTTCTTTTATTTTCCCCTTCCTTATTTTTATTTTATTTAATTTTATTTAATTTTATTATTTTTATTTTTAAATGGCACTATCCTGAGAGTGTAGGTTATTTGGTGATTTTTTTTTTTTAATATCTATTTAGTGAGGCCAAAACCTTTATCCAGAGAAATGTAATGTGAAGCAGGCTGTTGTCCCTGCCATCACAGGTATCCCTGCAGTGTGTGCTCTAGGATTGCCATTACCAGGATATATGAAGCAAGGTTCAAAAGTGTAGCCCTGAATTTGCTTTTTTTTTTTCTGAGCATTATTTGAGCTGAGTCTTTTGAGTGATGAAAGCAGCCCATGAATCTCCTGCTAATCCTCCAAAGTTGGCTTCGCTTGGGAGGATTTTAATTTACAATAAATACTTCTGTTGTAAAAAATTAGCCTTTTAGTCTCACCTCTTGAATAATGCAGGACTCTGTGGATTCAAGTCCATGGCTCTTGGCTTCAGACAGAGCATCACCTGGTCACATCCATTGGCAGCTCTTGGAATGCTCCTTGTTAAGCTCAGAAATGCTCAGTAGTGTCCTGCAGGTCATTCTGCACCTTCTGGGGGGAGGGTTTAATGGCAGAGAGAAGACAGATAATGACCGAAGAGGTTTTTGAAAGCACAGTTAGCAAAGTCTGTCTCCTGCAACCGGGGGACCTGAAGAGACCTTTGGGATCAGCTCTCATCCCAAAGCACCCGGTGGAAAGACCAGCATTGAGAAGGGTCAGAATTTAGGGAGTTGTGCTGCATGAAAAGTGCAACTAAGTTAGTTAATGGCTTATGTGTGGGGTCTGAATGAGACTGTCGCTGAGCACAACAACAACTGGTGCTGGTCATCTTTCCCAACAACTAAATTTTGCCTTCAAGAAGTAGTTACTGCAACTGTTTTTTATACTAAATTTGGTTCTCCACACTGCATTGCTCCTGGTGTTCTCTGCAGGAAAATCTGAGAATCCAGTGCTGTCACAGCACAAAAAAAAGAGAGTTGTAGGTTGGGGTTTTTTTGGTGTTTGTTCATTTGTATTTTTCACATCCAGTAAATAATAATGAGGAAAAAATCAGGAATTTTAAAGCCCAGGGAGAGCTTCCCTGCAGGTGTAGTTGTGTTGGGTTATCCAACATACTCCTGCCAGAGAGAACGTGACTCCCTGTGTTTGATCCTAACTCAGTTTTACTGACCTCATGATTACAAGTTATAGGAGTGTGAACAGCTTTAGTCCTAGAAGTAGCTCCTAGGGAGCAACTATTGGGAAAATAACTATTCACATATTGAAATGTTTTTCAGATTGTGTCTTTTCCAAATGCAAAGCTGTAGAGCAAGGAAGTCTTGCAGCAAGTGAAGGCAACTCTACACTCCATCCTTGCAAATTGGTATTTAAAAGACAGCAAAAGTTAAGGTCTTTAATATTTAGTCATCAATTCCAAGCTTTTTTGCAACTTCTATCTTTGATTTAAAAGCACAAGTGATTAAAAAAAACAATTAGCAATTATCTTTTCTCAAATCAGGTGCTAAAACCAAAATCCACCATTCCTGTTTTATCCTGGTGTTACTACAATTTTGTTTTGAAGCATGATCTGTGTTTCTAAACCTGTTGGGATGGAATTCAAAAGGGCTGATTCCAAGATCAAATCATGGCCTGGTGATAAAAGCACTCTATGAATAGATTTATTTTATTTTATTTTCCCCCCTTTTTAGCCTGCTTCATATCCCCTATTAGCAAGCAGTTTGATGTCTGCAATCACAGCAGTGAATGTGCAAAACTTTCCAGCAAGAAATAACATCCCAAGTATTAAACAACAAAAAAAGGAATGCTGCTTTCATCCCAAAGTAACATGAAAAGTCTGTATTAAATCCAGCAGGACTGGTGCTCTGCTGAGCTTAGTTCCATTGTGGCAATTGTTCAGTGACAAATTTGGCTTGTGTGAACATCCTGGTTCTTTGTTTTGAGAACAAAATTGGACTAATATAGATGTGTGTTGGAATCACTGCTTTGATGTCTTGACAAAAGCATCTGTACTTGCAGCACACATCATTTCATTTTTTTTTCTGGAGCCATCACTGTATTAAGAGTATTAAAAAGGAAAAAAAAATCAATAAAACAACTACCATTGTTAAGCAGAAACATGGTGAAAAAATCCCTGCAGCAGGAGTTTTGATGTGCAGCCATCAAATGCACACGTGAGAACACTCAGGTTTTCCTGAGGTTTTTGCCTTCCTCTCTGTGTTTTCTTGTCTTAAACTTATGCTCTTCCAAAAGCTGCTCAGTGTAAGAATCATTGGGTTGCTGAGGCCAATTAGCACCAGCTCTTATTATGCATCGGCAGCTTCAGGCAAATGCAGTTTGGTAATTGCTACCAGCTCTGAATCCTGATTGACAAGACCCATTTGCACCATCCACTTCTGTGTGTGTTAGGACCTTTACAAGTATTAGCACTAAAATATCTTCATAAATCCACTTTTTTTTTGGGCTGCAGAGCTGCTTTCCCTTTGTTTGCTTGTGCATGATGTTTGTTGTGTTTACAGCCAATTTTCTGGCTGTCTCCAGCATCCTTGTGCTTTCAGCAAAGGACAAGGTCATGCAAATGTGGGTATCTCACCAGCTTGCTGTGGAAGGGGCTCTGGGAGTGGTGGAGGTTCCCTTCCAACAGCTCTGTCTGTGTGAAATATTTCTGGTGGTTCCATCTTTGAGTTCCCTCTGCAGGTGCTGCCTCCTCCTGACACCCCACAGGAGGATTTGTTTTAAAAAATCCCAGATAATCTTGGTATCAGCATCTTTCAAAAGAAGATGGGCACCAAACAGGAGCTTTGACAAGAAGTACCCTGCTTCTCAACTCCTCATTCCCTTCCTACTACATTTTATAAGGAGCTCCAGTGCAGTGCCAGACCATGTTATTAGACTGAAGAAATCAACCCTGTCTGAGTGAAATCTTCCTCCCTGCTCCCATTTGAGCCCTTGGCCTGAGTTATGCCCCCACAGCTGGGCTTTGGCAGGTTGGCTGAGTTAGTTGCTGTTTCTAGGGACTGAGATTTGTTGGTGTTAAGCTTCTGCTGCCTAGAGAAACTTAGGAATGTTCTTCCCCACACCACTGAAAATTTAATGAAAAACAGAAGAGGAGGGGGGAAAAAAACCCAAAACCTTGGAAGAGGATAAAGGGGAAAAAGGAGAAAGTGAAGAATCTCCTTAATTTTGCCTGCCTGTGTGTGTGATGGATATGCTGGGGGTGATTCCCCACTTTATTTCAATAAGGGAAGATAAAGAATAATAGCAATGCAAATGAAAACACACTATTTTTTTTTTTCTTTTATGCATGGATTTCAAGATCTAATTCCTGTGCTCTTTCTCACCCCCTGATGAGCACCTTGCTTCTAATGGCATGGATAATGAGAGATTTATGACTTCTGGCTTTTTGATAGCAGACCAGAACTCATTTGTCCATTCCATGGTGGATCCTGTAATCATCTCTGCAGGCAGCCAGCTCCAGCTTCAAGGTGTGCAAGCAGGGAAAGATAATTCAGTTAACAAATCTCATGATGCTCCTTGTAAGAGAGGAAAATCCATCTTGACATCTTAAAAAAAATATATTTTTTCTGTTCTGTTTACATAATGAATCCTGCTCTGACCGAAATGATTTCAGGCTGTTTTGCTTCCTCTGATTTGAGACTCTTCCTGACAAAGCTGCCTCAAAATACTGTTATCTTTGTGCAACTGTGTTCAAGTGCTTGCTTTTGCGGTAAAATACTTGTTTGTATTGGTTTCACTTTTTCTGCGACAAGAGAGATTTCAAGTGAGGAGTTGGCAGCTGCTTTCTCCTCCTTTAAATCTGTATTTCTGGCTGACCCCCATTGTAAGCAGGGGCATGCTGCTGCTTGTAAGGAGTTCAACAAAGATGTTTTACCAGGGCTGATTTCTCTTGATGGGCAAGTACAGCTGGGTTCTCCCTGTGTTTGAGCTCTCAGGGTGACGTTGTGTGCTCCTTAATATCTTCCTGAAAACTGCTGGCTAGACTTGGTGAAGGTTGCTGAATGGCAGAGCCTGCAGAGATGAAAATCGGGTGTTTTCATGAGGCTGCAAGCAAGTAAAATCCACGTGTGGCCACGGGGCTGCTTTCCTGCCCTGCCTGTGCCCTGTCTTCACTGGGATGCTGCCCTGGGGCCATCACCACAACACCTCACCTCTTCCTTGAACTTAAAGGCACTTCTGGAGGCTCAGGAGAACACCCTTGAGTGATGTCAAGGCTCTGCCTGGGTCAAGTGTTTCTGGAGATGCATCCCTCTCTCCACTAAGTAAGAAGCAGGACATTCACCAGCAGATTCCCTATAAATCAATTTAATCTCAGCAGGGGCTTTGGTATAAATGGGATGTTCAGTGTCCTGCCTGTCTCTGCTTTTAGCACAGAGCATGTGTACTTCAGCTCCATTGTTCAGTTTTATTTTAGATGACAATACTCTCTGCAATTTGATGATGTTCTTTCTTTATGACACATGAAGAAGACTGGAAGATGTGGATTTGGTTCTAATGTTCATTCTGACTTGGCTTTCATCTTAGATCTATCTGTAATGTCCAAATGGTTTTTCTGGATGACTCACTCCAGATCTGAAGGAGTGAATGATGATCCCTCCCAGCCCTTACTGAGAGGGAATGTGGTGAATCTGTAATGATGATATCCTTTTCCTCAAGGCTTCCTCAGGTATCTGCATTAAACCCCCCAGAAAAGTCAAAATTTAAACAAATCTAATGTTTTAACCAGAATGGATATCAAATAATTTCTCTGAGTTGATTTTAATGAGGTGTTTTCTCTGCTGGTAGCTTACAGTAGGAGAAAAAGGCTTTGAAAAAGTTTAAGTGATGCCAAAGACATTTTATGAGGTGATTACTCTGCTGGCCCTGCAGCCAAGCCATGGCTGTCCATTAGCTCCTAGCTCCCAAGGTGGGCAATTTGAGCACTTTTGGGTACCCCACAGTGCTGAGCTGGGGGCTGTAGGGACCCTGGCTGCCATGGACCTGGGAGAAAGTTGAACTCCCCACCCAGGTCTCTTAGATGGTGGGCTAAGGATCAAGAAAAAAAGTCAAGTTTTGGTCAAGTGGAGAATTTTCCTGTTTTCATACTGCTCTGTTTGCTTTGTGCTGCTGTTTGCAGCACTGCAAGTTCCCGCAGCCTCCAGAGGAGTTCATTTTGAGGTGATGCTGGTGGCTCAGAGGGGATGGCAGACCCGAGCAGTGCAGAGTAAGCAGGGCTTGGAGCAGAGCAGAGGAGTTCAAAAGTGCTGACAAGCATTTGAAATTCATCAGCATATGAATAGTGAAGGAATGAAATCTGCAACTTCCATGTCAAAAGCTGGCCATGAGGCCAGGGCCAGCAGTGGAAAGGCATGCCAGCTCTGCCCAGTGTCACACTGGGTGCCATCAAACAACCCACCCAGTGTGGAAACACTGGGAGAATACTAGCTGTGGACACTGTTTTCATGTGTGTCTCAAGTGTGGCACCAAAGCTCAGCTGGCTCCATCCTGGGCTGTCCCTTGTGTGCCAAATATCACTGTACACTTCTTTTTCACCAGCACCCTCACCTTTGTGATCTGCCTGTGTTTCAGCAAGCTGATTTACAAGTACATCTTTTCTGAATCATTATCCAGACTGGCTGCCAGTTGGCCCAAGGCAGCCATCCAGGCACTGGAGACTGGGAGAATCAGTTCCAGCTGCACTCAGTAATTAGGAAAACCCTGGGCTGGAGCCGGGTGTCCAGCTGCCTTGCCAAGGAGAGGATGGTTTGGTTCAACAAACAGTGTTTGTGGGGGGGGAAAAACAAGAGTGGAAGATGTAACAGGACAGAGTTCATGTGCCAGCAGTTCCTCTGTTCCTCAGCACAATTCCTGTTTGTAAGCTGGAGAGGTGGGTTGTGGTGGGAAGAGAAGGTCTGGGGAGGTTAAACAAATCCTCAGGATTTCAACTCGGATAGAAGTAAGTTTCTCATGCTTCCCACAGAGATGGAAAACACTTGAAATGCCATTTTTTCCATGCTTTTGCACCAGGGAGAAACAGAACTTTGCATAGCAAGAGTTCCAGTGCCATGTGTTTTGTCAGCAATGAGAATTGTTAGGAAAACTCTATGTGATACATCTCAGCTAAACCCTTGTGCTCCCTGAAGTGTCTTCATTTCAGACACAGATTCAAGCTCTTAAAGGTTTAGGGTTTTAGTTTTGCTTGTTCTGTTGACATGGATTAACAAATGTGAAGCCTCCAAGAATAGATATAATAATATCATGAAAAGTATCAGAGCTTTTGCCACCAGTGCCATTGAAGCTATCTCAGCAACTAGATTAAATGTCTTGCCAGAAGTCTGAGTGTTTCCCAACAATAGGATTCCCATAGTAATAAGAGAATGCCATTGCACAGGATATGGTGCAAAATGCAATGCAAAACTCTGCTCTGGATGATTTAGCAAAGAAAATAAGTATTTCCTCCTCCTCCTCCTCATCCCAGATTGCTTCTTCCTATTTCTCCTGCTGCAGAAACAGCTACTTTTGAAGCTGCTATTCCAAGGGATCTGTGGGAAATTGGAAGGCCCTACCTATAGATTATTATTCATCACAGGAGGTCACTTTGATAAGAGTAATTCACATGTCCTATATAATCTGCAGCAAGGACTTTACAACTTGTTCTTGGTTGACCCTGCAGTGCTCAGTCTCTCTCTCGTGCTGAAAAAAAGGAAACTCCTGAAAGGCCATCTGGCAGAACACGCCTGTCTGGGTTCCATTTATCTCCAGCCAGCCTTCTGGATTTCCTTGTGTGCTGCTTGACATTCACAAGTTGATGTTCTCCTGTTGCAGCTTTCCAGCTCAACAGACAACTGTGGTTTTAAGGCATTGGAGGAAAACATTCCCTTAGTTGAAGTTGTTGCTTCAACATGCCATTTTTAGATCAAACTTGAATTTTTTTTTTAAGCTTTAATGCAATCATTTCTTCTTTATCCTTCAGCAGCTCTTATATTGACATGTAACTCAGCTGATCCACTGCAAATACCCCTCCTGTGATGCTCACCCCACTCCCTCTGCTCATGGAGGCAGGTGAATTTTGCCCCTCACTGAAATCTCAGCACCTTCTTCCCACTGTGTCCCACGCCAAGGGTGAGGAGCAGGCTCCAGGGGCATCTTGCCCATGTTTTGTGCCAGCAGGTACCATGCTCCAGTGCTAGATCATGTTTATTGCATGTTCATTGATTTCTCTGCATATTTTTTTGGCAAAAAAACATGCAGTGGGCCCTCTATTCTGGCTATTTTCTGGATGCTTTTTTTCCCCCCATACTGTGAATAATGAGTCCAGCTGTTTGTCACCCAGCACTTCCAGTTGCTCAATGAAAAACCAAGCTTTTTTGTTTTTGTGGTTTTTTTTGTGGCATTGGCATCTTGGAGCTGTGCCATTAAAATACATTTTACTGCACTTCATTCGAGGTTCATCAACCCTCCTGTTAGTGTTTTGTGATTGCTTGGTGGGGGTAGACCTGATGCCTTCTCCTTAGCTGCACCCAAGGAATTGAAGCCTGCTCTGGTGGATGGGCTTTAATGAACATTTAAGTGCAGCTGATTGATATTCCCTTGTCAATATAATGTTCCATGTAAGCTGAGATTCTGCTTAGTAAAAAATTCCCAACCTCTGTGGCCAGCTGCCTGAGTGAAAGGAAAAAAAAATAACCCCAGAGCAGTACAAAAGTTCTTACCAGTGGTGTGACTAGAAAGCAAGAGATGTCAGGAGATTTCAGTCCAGACAGAGAAGTTTTGAAGATTAATTTTTGGATGCTTATTCCAAAGTAGAAAACAATGTAATTTCTGGCAGAAGCTGTTGAGAGCAGATGTAGAGCAGCAGTGCAGCAGCCCAGCCTGGCTCAGAGGGAAGCTGGCTCCGTGGAGGAGGCTGCAGACAGAGCAGCAGCAGCCTACCAACAGAGACTGGTGTCATAGTGCTCACTGCAGCAGGAAAGCTGGGAGCTAATAGAATTTGGGAATGTGATTTGGAAAGGCCTGTAGCTGTTTAAAAATGCAGGTGATTTGGTTCCAATGCAATCCAGTTCAGAGCAGGCAGCTCTGCTCCCAGTCCCACAGTCTGTGTTTTCCCCCCCTCCCTTGCTGCCTCTGCCCTCCTGCCTGAAGCCATGGAAATGAAAAGCAGAGCTGCTCGAGCTTTGCACAGCCCTGACCACACTGGGAGGCTGGCCACAATCACATCTTTGCACCAGGGTCCCAGGGGGGTTCCAAGTGCCTCTCCCAGGAAGAGGGAGAAATGGGATTCTGCCACCAACCTGATCCCAGGGCAATCAGATCATTTACAGTAGCTCTTTCCCTCCTGCTTGCACTACATTTAAACCCACTTTTTTTTAACTTATCTCCTCCAGGATATTGAAAATAATCTTCTTTTCTCTGTGGTTTTTTCCCCAGGAGTGACACACAAGCAGTGGGGCACTGATGGTCAGAGGACATGTGCAGGCCTTCAGCAGGAGGGTGATGTGGAGAGAAAATCCAGCTCTCCCAAGGTAAAATAAATAAACTGTGTTTAGATGGCAGTCAGCAGAATGCATTCAGGTTTTAAAAACAATCCCTGATTGCTGAGCAGTGTATTTGGACTTGGTTTTGTTTAGCTAGGCTTAGCTTAGGCAGCAGAAAAGCCAAATAAAATGATGGGTAAATGCTCTAGTTCTCTGCTGTCTTGGTGAGGGAGGAAAAAAAAAAAGGCATGTGTTGTGGGAGGAAAAAAAAGTTGTTAAAATCATCCCAGGAGACTAAATCAAGTGGTATCCCAAATATCAGTACACTCTGCCTCAGATGTTCTCAAGATAAAGCCTGAGGTTTTCAGCTCACCACAATTACTTTGGGTGAGTGTTTTTTTCACAAGATGCAGTGAAGCTTGAAAGCTCCCAATGAGCAGAGGATCAGCTGGTCAGATCTTGAAGATCCATTTCTTTGCCCAAGAAGGTGGAGGGAATAGTGGGTATACTCAAGCAGAAAAAGGAAAAGTGAATTATTTAAAATATTGTTGTATGAGCTCGGAGATAATCAGGAGCATTTCTGACATGCCTTTGGAGTATTCCAGGATGTCTCCATCTGTGCAGCCCTTAACAAAAGAAATAAATGTCAAATTAACTGCTGGAGCATGAGAGATGCATCCCACATAAAGTATTTCAAGGAACATTCTTCTCTGGTGCCCTGTAGAAATCCTGGGCAAGTCCAGAGTTTTGGAAGACATGCAAAAGTCCTAACCTGTAGGTAGAAGTAAATGCAGTGCAGGAAATAGGAGGCAAATGTTGTTACAAGCCATGAAAGAACCAAAGGAGGAAGAAAATGCTTTTCCTGGGGCTGTGAAATTATTGAATTGTCAAAACCACAGGCAGCTGCTTTAAAGAGTTGATTAAATTTACTTAGTGTTTCACCTCATTAATAACCTCTTGATCTAGCTCTACCTGTTTGGGTTCCCAAATCAGCCCTTCCCAAGAGTCACAAAGAGCCTGTTTTTCACTGGTGGAGGATGGAAAGCCAGGAATGGTTTTCCCTGGGGGCTCAGGGCAGTGCCCTGACTGCGGCATCCAAGCTGTGAGAAGGGTGACCCTGGCACTCAGGAGGTCACAGCTCTGTCACTCACACAGTCTTCCTCCAGGGAGAAGAATACTATGCTTTGTGAAACACTTGTCAAGTAGCAGCATTGATTATCAGATGATAGATGCCCAGACAGGACTGAGAGGAATTCCTAACAACCTGCAGTGCCACAGCCAGAAAACAGCACCTAAACCCCAAATGAGCTTCCAATGAAGCTAATCCTCAGATTTTGTGTGTAAAAATGCTTTTTGTAAAGTATTTTTATAGCATTGATAGGTGCCACCAAGTAATCACAAGCAGAAGGGCACTAATGAATTAAAATAGCACCCAGAGGTCTTGCAGGTGATTGGATCATTCTGCAGGAGGGATGATGGAGGAGCTTTTCCATGCTGGTAACTGGTGAGGGTGCACAGCAGTCCTGGCTCTGGTGCCCACATGTCCCCTGCAACATGTGATGGCACACATGGGCCTTCAGACTAATGATCCATAATAGACTTAATTGCAGCTTAAATTCCAGCAGACTGCCATGAAAGAGCAGTTTGGAGTCTGAAGCTGGCAGTTGCCTTTGATGTGTTTTATACAAACACAGCAGCCCCAAATCCCAGCTGGGATGGGTTAAATACTGAAAATAATAGTATAGAAAACACATCTTTATTTTAATATTTTTCTTTTTTCACCAGAGTGATAAGATTTTCATCAGAGTCTCCCAGAGAATCCAGAGCTGATTGTGAGAATGTGTGGTTTTAAATGAAGAAAAGTTAGTATGAATACCAAGTTAACAAGAAATCTTGAACAAAAACTGTCTGCTGTGATGGATGGTAGATGAGAAACTGTTACGTACATGATGATGGAGTATGTTGATAAATTGAATCTTTTTCATTTGCAGGAATCTCTGTCATCACAAAATCCAACATTGATTTCACCAATAGTCATTTCACAGATGATTGATGAGACTAAATCAAGAGAAAATTGGCCTGCTTTGCCTATGAGGCCCATGGTCCCCCAGCCCAGTGCTCATCACACAGAGCAGCCTTTGGCTAACCACGGTTCAGTCAACACCACCAGAGCCCTCATGGTCCTTCCCAGCAGAGTAGAAATTCAGGCCTCTGTGGTTGACACCACCTCCCCATGGGGCTGTCCCATCCCAGTGGACACAGGGTGTCAAAGCCAGAAGAAAGGATTTGCCTCCATAACTGTTACCTCCAGACGTGTCACAGGGAGCTCCAGAGACCCTGGGGCTGTGCAGGAGCCCAGAGCCACCTCGAGCAGATCCCTGCAGCACTGGCCTCCAGCAGAGCATGCAGACCAAGGTGCTGCCCAGCTCCAGAGCCCTGCACCCTGCTCACAGTCAGCACGGAAGAGGCTCTTGGACCCTGGAACCAAGGAGAGAGGTGTGGGTGGTCTCCAGAGCAGGGGTGGGGGAGAGAAAGCACCACCTTCATTCACCTCCTGTGTCCACGTTCACGTTTCTCCACAGTGTCCAAACACCATCTATTACTTAGCCAAGTCACTCGACGTGTGCCTCGACCAGCCTCGGGTGAAATGCCCCAAAATTCACAGATCAGCCTTGTCCTTCAGCATCAAGTGCAGTTCGGCTAGAGCAACAGCAGATGGAGTAGATGGCATAGCTAATGGAGAGCCAAGAGAGGAGAGACTTCAGACAGAGCTCCTCGGAGACAAGAAGACTCCACTGAGAGCAAACTTGAGCTCTGGCTTAACAGAAAAGACTGTAATTAATAAAGAGCAAGCAAACGAAGGCTATTTGGGTAGTAAATACCCTTTACAAAGTGTCTTTGCTGGCAGTTCAGAGACGTTTGTGGCTATACCCAGAGGACCTAATAAAGGAGCAGCAACAAAGAAAGATGATGATAAGCACTCTGGCAGCTATCACACTGCATTTTCTCTCCAGCTTCCTAATTCAAGTGATGAGGCAGGTAAGTAATTTGCAGAAACCTTAGCCCCGTGGAGCAGAAGTTCAGGCTGGAACAGCCCCACCACAATGATTTGATCTGAGCAGATAATAGTAATCCTTGCTTCTCAAAGGCATGGTGAGTCAGAGCACAACCCAGACATTTTCCCTTCCAGGACTGTACCACGAATATATTTGCCATGCTAGTGAGGCATGCTGCTCATCAGCTGGTGGAGAAAACTCTGCCTGTTTTTTCTCTGTTAAACCTCTATTTTTAACTATTTATAACTGTAATTGATTGATTTTTTTTTTTCTCCCAGCAACGTGCAAGCACTTAGCCCCTGAAAATAATTAGGTCATTCTTTGTGTAAGGGCTGAATGGTAAGGTGTGAAATTAAGGAGAGGGCTGCACTGAGCTTGGGGCTGCACTCCTGGCAATTAAAACATACTCTTGTTTATCAGTTTTTATTTAGAAGGCTACAGTAAGAAGCTTAGTCTTTATAACTAATGGTTTGCAGATCTTAAACACAGTTGTTCCAAGCATCTTGCAGAGATGACATTGTCTTTGTACCATTGCTTTCGGGGAAGGGGGCTGTGGGGATTGCTTCATGCCCACCCTGGAACAGCTTCTGCTGCTCTTTTACAGTGCAGGAGGTGAACAACCACAGCAAGAGGTTATTGACTCTCCAGGAAGGGAGTGTGGATGGGAAGAATGTCAATGAGGGAGTCTGGATTTTACCAAAAGCACTAAGGTTCAAACTTACACACACACACCCCCCACCCCCCAGTGTATCCTGCAGCCTTAGGCTACATTTAATTGCAATTACCCTGTTCTTATTTGGCCTTTTTGATCTAAGGGTCAGTGTATGAACATAAGCTACCCACTAAGATTTGTGCCTTCATCTTCCCAGTGTGGAAATGGTGGTGGGGAGGAAATAAGATAAAGTTGAAGGATATTCCACTGCCAAGCACCAGCAAATTAAGTGTTTCAGCTTTGGATTCATTGCAGACCATCCTAATTTCTGCTAGCAGTGTCTTCTATAGGCAGTAGTGTGTAATCAGGGCTTTGTCCAGCACCAACAAGGGTGAGAATACTGAGCTTCCCCTAGACAGGGTGATCCAGTGGGGGCCATGAAATAATCACTTTTACTAGAAGTCATTAGGAAGTGAAACAGAGCCCTGAGTTCTTCAATTGTACTGAAAAGGGGAAATAAGTGAGCTGAGAAACACTGATTTCTTGGGTGGTGGGGTTTTTTTTTTTTGGTCTAAATGACTTCCAGCATTTGTGTACACAAGAATACAGGTGTAAATAAACATGGGAAGTGTCACCTTTTTAACTGCTTCCACCTTTTGTGTCAGCCAGAATGCAGAGTGGCAAGAGATCTGTTTCTCTTGATCAGCCCCTTTGTAATACAGAAGGTGTTTATCAGCTTACCACAACTTTCCTGTGTGAAATGTGTAGAAACAGGCAGAATAATGCTTCAAAACAACAGCCTTTCACACCAGGACCTCTGAGGTAATGAGCTCTTGCATAGCTGTCAGCCAGTCAAGGTGACAAGCCATCAGAGACTTGGTGAAATGCATGAGGCATCCCTGCTGCTGCTTACACCGAAAGGCCACTGGAATGATTTTAACCCGGGACAAAAATGGGGGAAAAAAAGTGTGTTTTCTGTATGTTCTGAAAGTGGGTGAAGTGTGGAATTGATCTCTTGGATCTGATGCTCTGCTCTGGTGCAAATGTGGTACAGTCCTGCAGCCTCTTATGTGGTGGGGCTTTTTCCCAGGCTAATTCTAAAGATCTAAAGATCTTCCTGCCTTTTTTTTTTTTTTGCTGTGGCACTCGTGTGTGTGCAGCTGAATCCTGCAAGACTCTGCTTTATGAGCACAGCAGAATAACTACCCCATCAGCAAAGTCCTTGATACCATTTTTAGACCATTACAGATTCCCAGTGCTTTTAGATTTGATTTTTTTTTTTCTCTCCTCCACTGTTTACCAGCTGAAATCCATTCCCACTAAGCTTTGGTGTGCTGTGTTTATGCAATGACATGGGTGGGAAATGAAATATTTGACAAGGAGGAAGAGCTCACCACGTTAATGATTTAACCCAGTTATCTTTTGGATTAAGGACCTGTGGAGAGCACTTTGTCCATCACATTTCTGATGACCCAGAAAGTTGGAGTTTGTATTAGTTTGCAGCTGTAGGCAACAGCTTCCTGCCAGCAGAAGTGGTAATAACATCACTGTGGCAAAAAAAAAGGGAAAAAAAAAAGACAAGAAAAATAACTAAATGACTTTCAAGGCTAGACTTTTCTGTATGAAATCTGTAAATGTCATTTCCAGGTTGTATTTGCTGCCTTATTAGGATCTGAAGTGGAACCAGCACCCAAATACTTCTCTGCTTTACAGGTGCCCCAGCCAGGTTTGCTGTTTCCTATTGGGCCAGTTGAGTCATGGCTCCTTTGGAGTGTCTTTTTTTTTTTTTTTTTTTCCTAATGTTTCATGTGGCTTCACTAAAGTAATGACTTTAGTTATAGTGTTCTACTATTTCATGTTCAAATCCAACTATCCGAGCCTTGGCTTTACAGGGACCTGGATAACCTAATCTAAGGCCCTGCTTTCAGCAGAAGGTTGGTCCAGATAATCTCCAGGGGTGTCTATTTCCTCAGCTTGCCACATATGAAAAGGATATTTGAGGAATATTAATGAAATGTAAATCTTGGGCTGTGCTTACAGATGGTAATTACACTTAGAAATCCAAATCTCTCAGACTTAGCACTCAAAGGCCCATTTCATGCTATGGCATCCCAAGGATGGAATATGATCCTGTGATTTCACTGGTGCTCTGCATACTTTGCCTCCATTATCTGGCAAGAAATTGGATGGAAGTGCTGGCAAATCCACGTTCCACATGCAGTCAGACTTGAACTGAGGGAGGACATGGAGTCTAGGATGTGAATTGTGTTTCTTTGGAGTGAGTGGCCAGTGAAATCCCGTGGGCAGCTTAAGGAATGTGTGATTATGGATGGGAAGTGGCCCTCTGAGAGCCAGGGGAGCCACCTCAGAGGTACAAGCCAGGGCCAGGCCCCATGAGCTCCTTGTCAGAGGTGATCCATGAGCATCACCCTGCCTTCAGTCGTGGCTTTTAACAAGCTGTCAGGACTTGCTAATGCTGCTTTGAAATGAATGCTGCAATTTCCTTTACTGTCCCTAGCTGATGGCTCATAAATACAAGGGGAGTTAAAAATGAAAAGATTAGTCTTGTTTCTGCCTCAGACAGGAGCATTTTTAATCTTAATTTCTCTCTTACCTTTCATGAGGAAGATATTCCACGTGAATATCTACTTTTCCATCCATCTTTTACAATCTGTTACCTACAGGGCTTTATGCTGAGTTAATAAAAAGGGGCAAAGAGAAGAAAATGGGACAAATTGAAATTCATTTTGACCTCTTGATTAAACAATATCACCACTGTGCTAGGAAAGATTGTAAATGCCAAGATCTACATTATCTGTTTAAGCTCAGATAATTGTAAATGTCCTGCTGCTTGGGCACCTGCACAAACCTCAGCGGAGTTAGAAACCCAAACAACTTTGCCTCACACTTGGTTGCCATGCCCAAAACTACAGAGGATGCCCAAGGAGGGTGGGAAAAGGGTATCTCAGGGCATCTCACAAGGAACTACTGCAGAGGGTCCAGTGCAGGCCCACTAAGATGATAAGAGCTGGAGCACCAACCCTGTGAGGAAGGCTGAGAGATTTGGGGCTGTTTATCTTTGAGAAGAGGAGGCTGAGGAGGAATCTGATCAATGCTGATCAATATCTAATGGCTGCTTGTCAGGAAGATAGGGCCAGGCTCTTCTCAGTGCTGTCCTGTGACAGGACTAAGAGCAGGGGCCATAAGAAAATATGAGTAGGTCATCTTTAAACTAATATATACTCATGGCAAGGGGGGAATGCAGGAAATCTAAAGGCTGTTAATAGTATTTACATTCAATTATTAGCATTTAAAATGTTTTGAGGGATGTGGCTTACCTGATGTTCTCACCTCATCTGTTTAGGGGAAAGTCACCCTGCAATAACCCAGAGTAGCAGATTAGTAAGTGTGTGTAAATATATATATATATATACATGAACAAGATATAATTAGAGGAAAGCTGCTCCTTACAATATGGAATTTATTGTCTAGAAACTTGAGGAGCTGCAGCTGATGCTAATTAAGTCTCCAGCCTGAGAATGTGTGCAGCAGGAGTGGTGGTGAAGACAGGAACAACGTGAAATATGGCCCAGAAGATTTTCCTTCAGCTTGCACCTGCTAAGCACGAGGAGCCAAATCCTCAGCTGATGTCAACCCCCAGAACTTGCTGCCTTCAGAGGAGTGACACTCATTTCCCTCAGCCTGGGCCTTTACTGCCTTGGCATTCTGGACGTAGCAGCTGGTGCTGCCTTGTTCAGAACAAAGAACCACATGCCAAAAAACCCATTAAAAGGAGCCCCTTTGATGTTTCACTTCATCTGGTATCAATTTGCAGTGGAGGGGCCTGTCAGTTTTCCTGACTCTGGCCATTTTGTGTCTCTGGGCCTGTGTCACGCTGCAGGGCGACCTTCGTGTCCCCGATCAGCTGCTGAGAAACTGAGGCCTCAGTCCTCACAGATGTTGAGGACTCTGTAAGGAATCATGAAATCAGAATCATTCAGGTGGGAAAAGCCCCTGGGATCACCCAGTGCAACCATCAGCCCTGCTCTGCAAAGTTCACCCCTGAACCATGGCCCTCAAACCCACATCCAAACACCCCCAGGGCTGGGGACTCAACCCCCTCCCTGGGCAGCCTGGGCCAGGCTCTGGATGCTCTTTCTGGGAACAATTTTCCCCTCCTGCCCAGTCTGTCCCATCTCTGGAGCAGCTGAATCCATCCCCTCTGCTTCTGTCACTGTGACCTGTGAGCAGAGCCCAGCACCAGCCTCTCTGCACTGGCCTGGCAGGTGCTGGAGAGTGAGGAGGGCTCCCCTCAGCCTCCTATTCCTCACACTCAACACTCCCAGCTCCTTCAATCTCTTCATCAGATTGATTCCCCAGGCCCTTCCCCAGAAGACAGGAGGATGCCTGCCCTGTTAATGATGTTATGAACAACATTTCTATGAGTGAAACCCAGAATTATTTTCCCAAAGATGATCATATTGTCTATATATTGTCAGGTCTCCTTGAAATGCGAACGTGGGTGTCTAGCAGCTCTGAGGGGTTTGTGACAGAGAGGGTCTCAAAATTAGAGCAGCGGTTTTCAGAGTGTTTTCAATCTTCAGCACTCTCATGATTCCCAGTGTAAATGATCTCCTGCAGGTGCCAGGCAGGACCCTTTCCCTTTTATTGCTGCAGTCCTTGCAGATTCAGCTCTTGTTCCACCAAGGCTGGAGCTGGTGGCTCACACCCTGGCCTGAGCAGCTCCCCAGGGTAAGTGGTGTTCCCTTCTCTGACACCAGCAGAGGAGATTGATTCATTATTTGCAAAGTCTTGGGAGAAAATAAATTGGCAGTCACCTCAGAGAGATTTATTGGTAGGTGCCTTGATTAGCTGCTTTATGGGATTGTTTGCTCTGAAGCCAAGTGTTGGGCTGTGCTAATTTTGCCCTCTGTAAACAAGCTGTTTCTTGACATCAAGAGGCTCTTCCTACTTTGGGCTGATTATAGGTTTGAAGCCTAATAGTTCTTGGGTACACTTAATAAGCTTTCTCTCTTAAATGATGACTTTCTACAGTCAGGTATTAGCTGTTGCAAAAAGCATCTTCCATCTGAGAAAGGTGTCATTAAAAAAAAAAAAAAGCTAGCTGGAAAAAACAAAAATCTTTTAGTTCACGTTAATTTTTTAATCTAGACTCTTAAGTTGAGGTTTTATTGCTGTAGTTGAGATAATTAAGCCGCATCCTCACAAGTATTTGAAGAAACATTAGTACAGTGCCAGGTTCAGCAGGGTACCAGTCTGATTCTCAGTTTGAGTGTGCAAACACTGCCTTGAGACTCCTGGGAATGGAGTGAGGATGTGCAGGATTTCTTGCAGGTGGGTTGTTTTCCATGGATGTTGATGCTGAACAGTGGCTGACCCTGCCTCCTCTAAAGGAGTGGTTTGACAAACAGGAGGCAGTTAGGGACACAGGTCTCACTGCTGTTGAGCAGAAACACTAAAAACATCTGAATTGTGTAGTAGTCCTCACTGCCTGCAGCTTGTTGACTGATTAGAAGTGATGTCTTTTCCTTGGCAGTGATCTGAACAATAAATTACCCTTCCTATCTTCCATCCCTTGACAAACACTGAAATAACTAATAATATTGTCATTGCTCTCCATGTCTCCATTTTTCTGTGTTGCCAGGCTGTTGGGAGGATGCAGTCTGTTTGCTTCTAGCTGAGATGGTATGGCTCAGGAGGGGCAGCACTTGATTCCTGATAGGAATGGAGTCATCAGTCTTTGTCAGCAGCAGGCTGGAGTCTCCCTTCGGAGCTTGAGGCATGTGTGGGCTCCACATCCTTGGGTCTAACTAGCACTGAAGCTGTGCTATGCCCCTGTGAAGTGAAAAGGGAGGAAAAAAAAGAGTGGTAACAATGGGAAAGGGTGAGAATTGTCCAAGGCAAGGCAAGTTGAAGCTGCTGTAATGCAGGGTCAGATCCTGTTAGCAAAGCCCCCCGAGGGGAGAGGGAGGGAAATGTAAAGAGATACTTTACAGTAAAACAATATCCTTCTTTTACTCTGAGATCAAGGATTCTTTTTTTCTTTCTTTCAGGAAAAAAAAACCAAAACTCTTGAAAACCTACCCCTGATTGTACAGAATATTTTGAACTCTCTGATATCATATGGTTTTCACTAAGTCATTATTTCCAACTGGAGCTGTTGTCTTTTTCCTTCTTGCACAGGGCAAAAATCACTTTTATCTGAGTGGAATGGTGACTTTTTTTTCCCCCCTTCACTTTTTCTCCTGTAAGCCAGCTGAACTTTTACAACCAAGGATGTCTACTGGCTGAATTTTATTAATGGAATCATTCAGCTTTCTGTTTCTTGGACTTTTTTTGTTCTTCTGTATCTCCCAAAGCATTACACTCCCATGTCTTTGTTCATTAGTCTGAAAGTCTTTCTTCAGCTGGGATAATAGGAAAAACACAGATCTCTAGTCATCCAGTTGCAATTCTACCTGTTCTCAGAGGGGGATATATATTTCCAGTTGGTGCTTTGGGGATTTAGAGATGCAATTCCAGATAGTCTTAATGAGAGTAACAGTCCTAATTCCCTGCACAGCATATTAAAAACTGATCCAGGATGTATGGAGTGAAACTCTCTGATCTTACCTTTGAGTACCTTTGCATTTTTAGTTTCTTTTTTCCCATTTCNCTTGGGTACACTTAATAAGCTTTCTCTCTTAAATGATGACTTTCTACAGTCAGGTATTAGCTGTTGCAAAAAGCATCTTTCATCTGAGAAAGGTGTCATTAAAAAAAAAAAAAAAGCTAGCTGGAAAAAACAAAAATCTTTTAGTTCACGTTAATTTTTTAATCTAGACTCTTAAGTTGAGGTTTTATTGCTGTAGTTGAGATAATTAAGCCGCATCCTCACAAGTATTTGAAGAAACATTAGTACAGTGCCAGGTTCAGCAGGGTACCAGTCTGATTCTCAGTTTGAGTGTGCAAACACTGCCTTGAGACTCCTGGGAATGGAGTGAGGATGTGCAGGATTTCTTGCAGGTGGGTTGTTTTCCATGGATGTTGATGCTGAACAGTGGCTGACCCTGCCTCCTCTAAAGGAGTGGTTTGACAAACAGGAGGCAGTTAGGGACACAGGTCTCACTGCTGTTGAGCAGAAACACTAAAAACATCTGAATTGTGTAGTAGTCCTCACTGCCTGCAGCTTGTTGACTGATTAGAAGTGATGTCTTTTCCTTGGCAGTGATCTGAACAATAAATTACCCTTCCTATCTTCCATCCCTTGACAAACACTGAAATAACTAATAATATTGTCATTGCTCTCCATGTCTCCATTTTTCTGTGTTGCCAGGCTGTTGGGAGGATGCAGTCTGTTTGCTTCTAGCTGAGATGGTATGGCTCAGGAGGGGCAGCACTTGATTCCTGATAGGAATGGAGTCATCAGTCTTTGTCAGCAGCAGGCTGGAGTCTCCCTTCGGAGCTTGAGGCATGTGTGGGCTCCACATCCTTGGGTCTAACTAGCACTGAAGCTGTGCTATGCCCCTGTGAAGTGAAAAGGGAGGAAAAAAAAGAGTGGTAACAATGGGAAAGGGTGAGAATTGTCCAAGGCAAGGCAAGTTGAAGCTGCTGTAATGCAGGGTCAGATCCTGTTAGCAAAGCCCCCCGAGGGGAGAGGGAGGGAAATGTAAAGAGATACTTTACAGTAAAACAATATCCTTCTTTTACTCTGAGATCAAGGATTCTTTTTTTCTTTCTTTCAGGAAAAAAAAACCAAAACTCTTGAAAACCTACCCCTGATTGTACAGAATATTTTGAACTCTCTGATATCATATGGTTTTCACTAAGTCATTATTTCCAACTGGAGCTGTTGTCTTTTTCCTTCTTGCACAGGGCAAAAATCACTTTTATCTGAGTGGAATGGTGACTTTTTTTTCCCCCCTTCACTTTTTCTCCTGTAAGCCAGCTGAACTTTTACAACCAAGGATGTCTACTGGGTGAATTTTATTAATGGAATCATTCAGCTTTCTGTTTCTTGGACTTTTTTTGTTCTTCTGTATCTCCCAAAGCATTACACTCCCATGTCTTTGTTCATTAGTCTGAAAGTCTTTCTTCAGCTGGGATAATAGGAAAAACACAGATCTCTAGTCATCCAGTTGCAATTCTACCTGTTCTCAGAGGGGGATATATATTTCCAGTTGGTGCTTTGGGGATTTAGAGATGCAATTCCAGATAGTCTTAATGAGAGTAACAGTCCTAATTCCCTGCACAGCATATTAAAAACTGATCCAGGATGTATGGAGTGAAACTCTCTGATCTTACCTTTGAGTACCTTTGCATTTTTAGTTTCTTTTTTCCCATTTCTGTTTTATTTTTCTAAACACCCAAACTATCATTTTCATCTGCATTTGTTAGTTCAGGTAGTTGGCAGCTCTGAGGAGGAGGGAGCTGAGATTTGGAGGCTGTGCCTGCTTTGCTTTGCTGTGCTTTCCTGGGGCCTGACTGTGCCTGGATGCACCTTTCCAATTGAAAGGTTAATTCAGGAGGGAGTTAGAGGGGGGGAAAAAAAATCACCAAATTGGCTGCATTATTATTCTGATTGCCTTTGATGTTAGACAAGAACAAGGGGCACATTTTCTTATTGCCTTCATTAACTACACACACAAAAAATCCCCACCATACTGTGAATCTAATAAAGATTAAGATTTACTTACTGTATTTGTACAAGATCTAAGGAAGCCACTTTTCATGCTGAAAGGATGCAGTCTTTTTAGACCTGAACTTCAGATGGAATCTTGCTTTTAACATCCTTTCTTAGCCATCCTTTTGTCATCATAAAATGCTAAGGGGCAGCCATCATCCTTTTCTCATTTTAGACCCTGTTCTGAGTTATATTCATGCATCTTTTATCTGTGAATCTTTTTGATTTTTCTCCCCACTCCACAGCTTTGGAGGGATTCCCCAGACCCTCTGGGCACTGGGAAGTGCCACTGGTGGCATTTCTGTTAGCAGCAGAGGGGTGAGTGCAGGAGGGAGGCTTCCATTTGTCTCCCAGGAAAGATCCTGGGGCTTAATTCTCAGTTCTGGAAGGTTATGTATGTACCACTGGGAAGCCAATACCCACAAGGAGTGAGTTTTGTAGTTAGGAGTAAATGGAGTGTGAATACTCCAGGCTGCTCTTTTTTTTTCTGTGCTCAGAGATGTCAGAGATGTGTGACTTGGAGCCAGCTCCACTCCCCCTGCTCTCCAGTGTCTTTCCCTGCTACCTTGCAGCCCATTTTCATTGCATGGCAATGCCCAGCCATTATTAGCAGTTTATTTTCATGAGGATTCTTTGTGATCTCTTGGCAGCATTTTGTTGGCAGTCAGGAGAGTATTGGTATCACTCACAACTTTGAAAACACACAACTGAAAGCAGTTTTTGCAGGAATTAAAAATCATAAGGGTTTTAGAGGGCTGACAGGAAAAATGCTTCCATGCTGTAGAATTTGGGAATGGTTTTTTNCAGAAACACTAAAAACATCTGAATTGTGTAGTAGTCCTCACTGCCTGCAGCTTGTTGACTGATTAGAAGTGATGTCTTTTCCTTGGCAGTGATCTGAACAATAAATTACCCTTCCTATCTTCCATCCCTTGACAAACACTGAAATAACTAATAATATTGTCATTGCTCTCCATGTCTCCATTTTTCTGTGTTGCCAGGCTGTTGGGAGGATGCAGTCTGTTTGCTTCTAGCTGAGATGGTATGGCTCAGGAGGGGCAGCACTTGATTCCTGATAGGAATGGAGTCATCAGTCTTTGTCAGCAGCAGGCTGGAGTCTCCCTTCGGAGCTTGAGGCATGTGTGGGCTCCACATCCTTGGGTCTAACTAGCACTGAAGCTGTGCTATGCCCCTGTGAAGTGAAAAGGGAGGAAAAAAAAGAGTGGTAACAATGGGAAAGGGTGAGAATTGTCCAAGGCAAGGCAAGTTGAAGCTGCTGTAATGCAGGGTCAGATCCTGTTAGCAAAGCCCCCCGAGGGGAGAGGGAGGGAAATGTAAAGAGATACTTTACAGTAAAACAATATCCTTCTTTTACTCTGAGATCAAGGATTCTTTTTTTCTTTCTTTCAGGAAAAAAAAACCAAAACTCTTGAAAACCTACCCCTGATTGTACAGAATATTTTGAACTCTCTGATATCATATGGTTTTCACTAAGTCATTATTTCCAACTGGAGCTGTTGTCTTTTTCCTTCTTGCACAGGGCAAAAATCACTTTTATCTGAGTGGAATGGTGACTTTTTTTTCCCCCCTTCACTTTTTCTCCTGTAAGCCAGCTGAACTTTTACAACCAAGGATGTCTACTGGGTGAATTTTATTAATGGAATCATTCAGCTTTCTGTTTCTTGGACTTTTTTTGTTCTTCTGTATCTCCCAAAGCATTACACTCCCATGTCTTTGTTCATTAGTCTGAAAGTCTTTCTTCAGCTGGGATAATAGGAAAAACACAGATCTCTAGTCATCCAGTTGCAATTCTACCTGTTCTCAGAGGGGGATATATATTTCCAGTTGGTGCTTTGGGGATTTAGAGATGCAATTCCAGATAGTCTTAATGAGAGTAACAGTCCTAATTCCCTGCACAGCATATTAAAAACTGATCCAGGATGTATGGAGTGAAACTCTCTGATCTTACCTTTGAGTACCTTTGCATTTTTAGTTTCTTTTTTCCCATTTCTGTTTTATTTTTCTAAACACCCAAACTATCATTTTCATCTGCATTTGTTAGTTCAGGTAGTTGGCAGCTCTGAGGAGGAGGGAGCTGAGATTTGGAGGCTGTGCCTGCTTTGCTTTGCTGTGCTTTCCTGGGGCCTGACTGTGCCTGGATGCACCTTTCCAATTGAAAGGTTAATTCAGGAGGGAGTTAGAGGGGGGGAAAAAAAATCACCAAATTGGCTGCATTATTATTCTGATTGCCTTTGATGTTAGACAAGAACAAGGGGCACATTTTCTTATTGCCTTCATTAACTACACACACAAAAAATCCCCACCATACTGTGAATCTAATAAAGATTAAGATTTACTTACTGTATTTGTACAAGATCTAAGGAAGCCACTTTTCATGCTGAAAGGATGCAGTCTTTTTAGACCTGAACTTCAGATGGAATCTTGCTTTTAACATCCTTTCTTAGCCATCCTTTTGTCATCATAAAATGCTAAGGGGCAGCCATCATCCTTTTCTCATTTTAGACCCTGTTCTGAGTTATATTCATGCATCTTTTATCTGTGAATCTTTTTGATTTTTCTCCCCACTCCACAGCTTTGGAGGGATTCCCCAGACCCTCTGGGCACTGGGAAGTGCCACTGGTGGCATTTCTGTTAGCAGCAGAGGGGTGAGTGCAGGAGGGAGGCTTCCATTTGTCTCCCAGGAAAGATCCTGGGGCTTAATTCTCAGTTCTGGAAGGTTATGTATGTACCACTGGGAAGCCAATACCCACAAGGAGTGAGTTTTGTAGTTAGGAGTAAATGGAGTGTGAATACTCCAGGCTGCTCTTTTTTTTTCTGTGCTCAGAGATGTCAGAGATGTGTGACTTGGAGCCAGCTCCACTCCCCCTGCTCTCCAGTGTCTTTCCCTGCTACCTTGCAGCCCATTTTCATTGCATGGCAATGCCCAGCCATTATTAGCAGTTTATTTTCATGAGGATTCTTTGTGATCTCTTGGCAGCATTTTGTTGGCAGTCAGGAGAGTATTGGTATCACTCACAACTTTGAAAACACACAACTGAAAGCAGTTTTTGCAGGAATTAAAAATCATAAGGGTTTTAGAGGGCTGACAGGAAAAATGCTTCCATGCTGTAGAATTTGGGAATGGTTTTTTTTCTGGATTTTTTCCCAGGAATACAAATGCTGTTGGGAAGCAAGAAGAGGCAAAGCACCATGGGCAGGAATAACAGTGTCCTCTGGCTCTTTTCCAGGTGCAGCATCCAGAAAGGCAATCACTGCTGCTCCTGAAGGCTCATTGAAAATGAGAGAACCCTCCAAAGACACCTCCACATCCAAAGAGATCCAAGCCCAGGGCATCCTGACACCAAAAATGTCTGTCTCTGGTAGTATGTGCAATGTAAAAACTTCATCAGGAAGCCTCCTGGAAGAAAATGGGCACGGGCAGAACCAGCTCCTAAAAAGTAAGGTACAAATCCTACTGTGGTTGTTAGGAATATGGTTTCAATAATAAGATGAGATCAGTCTGAAAGAACAACAACAACAAAAAAAGGGAAATAATGGAAAGTCAGTTCATTTTTGTCCAGCTTTAAGTGCTGAGGATGAGTCATCTGGTGAGGGATCAACCAACTGAAGTGCATACATTGCTGTGGCTAATAGAGAACAAGATGAAAATGAGAAAGGTGAGCTGATGTTGTGAGGAGATGCAAGGAAATCTTGAAAAAGCATTAGAAGAGCAGAGTCAAGCAGTCCCAGGCCAGCCAAGAAACACCAGAAGTGAGGTTATTTTTACAACCTTGTTCTGATACCTTCACTTCCACAATTATTTTTTCAATATATTTATTTTTTTTACACAACATCCTGCACTCTGAGGTGCACAGGCATGAAACACCTCCTTTGGAGATATGACCACAAAGATTAAAGAAAAATAAGATGTAACATTTGATGATCAGCAAGATTGCAGCATGTCAAACAAAATTCCTTCTGGTTCAGCACCTGTTTGGATGTTGTATTTCCAGCAGCTATTCCAATACCAATGGAGATGACATCAGCAGCTGTGGTCATGCAGATGGTATTTGTGCAGAAGATAAATTGGCTTTAGTAGCAATAGGTTTGGGAGAAGTTTAAATAATAAAAAAAGCTCTAATGGTCATATATAGTATTTTTTTTCTCACAGTGTTTTAACTTATTTTCTCACAGGGTTCTTCTCCTAGATTATTTTCTTTTTGCAGGCAGGTAGACAAAACTTTGTGATGCTTGACTCTAAAACTACTGAACATCACATCCATTTGGAAGGGGGAAACCTACACTCCACTTGCAGGGCCTGAAGTGAAATCAGGGCATTCCACTGACTGGAATTCACCTCATTTTACAGCAGTGAAACATCCACTGAGATCTATCAAGGATCAAGTTAATCAATTCTTCTGTAAACCTGGCTTATCAAGGAGTTTAATTTCATGTTCACAGGTTTCAAGGGTGGTTTTTTTTTCCAAGATCTTAACAAGAACAGTATTAGGGAGGAAATACAGTTCAGGCTTTTATAAGGCAAATGTACCCAACACAGACCATTTTAATATATATATATATTTAAAGTACAATATAATATGTACAATATGTCATAAAGAGGAAAATATTTTAAGTTTATTGTAACCAAAAAATTGAAATAAAACAGTGATGGGCTTTATTCCCAGATATTTAGTTCTAGAAATCAAATTATTTGGCAAGGCAGAAGTATTGCAGTGTGACTTTTCAGAGTAGTTCATCTGCAGCTTTTCCCAAGTTCCTTTGTTATTCTGAATTAATTCAGTCCTCTAAATGAGAATCTTGTCAACTCTAATTTGGAGCACATAGACTCTTTTGCTCCTAATTCGTGTGAGGAATATCAGCCATGGAGCATTAAAGCATCATTAGAAGTGTAGAAAATAATCTTTTTGTTCTCAGTGGGGGTCAGGCTTTGCTCCCAAGGAACAAGAACAAGAGGAACTGGCTTCAAATTCCACCAGGAGAGGTTGAGGTTGGAGCTGAGGAACAATTTCTCCCCCTCCAGGGCTGGCCCAGGCTGCCCAGGGCAGGGCTGGAGTCCCTGTGAGCCCTGGAGGGGTTTCCAAGCCCTGGAGCTGTGGGGTGTGATGAAGGTCTGCTGCCAGAAATGGCTCCTTGTCTAATGAGCTGGAGAACAAATTAACCCTGCACTCCTAACGAACTTCTCCATCTCTCCAAGGTGCTCCTGAATGCCGTGGGTGGAGGGACACAGCAGAGGAGGGCCCAGAGGAGGGGGCTGCAGGCAGCAGGGAGCCCGGGGTCCCTCGGCAGAAACAGCCTCTGCTCAGCCGGCCAGAAACCAGCTCCCAGCCAGGGGGAGCCCCACGGACTCTGCAGGTAAAACACTCTGCTCTGCTGCTGCTTGCATTGGTTTGAGGGTTTTTAATATTATTTTAAAAATTTCCTCTCTCTTTCCTTCTTATTTTTTTCTTTTTATTCTGTTTTATCCCTTTTTATTTCCTTTTTATACTTTTTTATTTCATTTTAATACTTTTTTCTCTTTTTTCTTTTTTTCTTTTTGCCCTTCTTTTTTTTTCTTTTCCTTTTTCTTTTCTCTTTTTTCTCTTTTCTCTTTTTTCTTTTTTTTTCTCTTTTTTCATTTTTTTCTCTTTTGTTCTCTTTTTTATTTTCCCTTTTCTCCTCCTTTCTCCTTTTTTGCTCTTTTCACCTCTTTCTTTTTTCTTTCCTCTTTTTCTCTTTTTTCTCTTTTTGCTATTCTCTTCCTGCTTTTCTTTTTGCTCTTTTTGCTTTTCTTTTTTTTATCTTTTTTCTTTTTTCTCTTTTTTCTCTTTTCTTCTCCCCTCTTTTTTTTTTTCTTTTCTTTTTTTCTCCTCTCTTTTGTCTTTTTTGTTTTGTTTTGATGGCTCATGTTTGCTTCCTGGGGCCTATAAGAAAGCTGGGATCAGACTTTTGAGCAGTGCCTGTTGCAACAGGACAAGGGGTGATGGTTTGAAACTAAAATAGAGATTTAGATTGGAGAGAAAGAAGATGCTTTTGACAGCAAGGATGATGAGACCAGAAATTTGCATTTCCCTGATTTTTCTCCTTTTCTAGTGAAGTTTTAGCATCTTGCATCAGCTGCCAAGACTTGCTTGGCTGGCTATAAAAGCTCCACCTGCCATTCCTGTCAGAGGAACACAGTAAGAGTTGGAGGATTTACTCATTTCCCAAAGATGCTTTTGGAATTGTACCCCCAAAGTGCAGTTCCCTGGGTGTGCAGCATGTCCAGGGTGGCAGCTGCAGGGCTGGGCTGGGCCCCAGGTTGATCCCAAGCAGCAGACCTGCTTTCCTGCCTGCTCCTCCAGACCACACTCCTCTCTTCTCTCCTAAGACATTCCTAACTGGTGAAGCAGCTTTTGACTGGGAAGTATTTTCTTTCTGGATCATCCATGACCAGATTTGCATGACAATCTAAATAAACAGGCAAGTTTGTGAACTGTCAGTGACAAGCTGCTTCAGCAATGGGGTGAGACAAGGAACTAGGCAAAGCATCAAGACCTTGGAATTTGGATATCTTATAAACATACCTAATTTATAATCTTTTGGATCTGCTTTCTGAAAGTTTGCTTGGTTGGGTTTTGTTTTGGGGTTTTTGTGTTTGTTTTTTTGTAGAAATTCTCCTTTGTCTGGGCTGGGAATTTCACACCAAGGCATCTTTAGCACAGTGAAATGAAGCAAGGGCAGATGGGAAGGCACTTTGTTTAGACAAACCATCATTTTCATGGATGATCTCCTCCTGAANTACAATATAATATGTACAATATGTCATAAAGAGGAAAATATTTTAAGTTTATTGTAACCAAAAAATTGAAATAAAACAGTGATGGGCTTTATTCCCAGATATTTAGTTCTAGAAATCAAATTATTTGGCAAGGCAGAAGTATTGCAGTGTGACTTTTCAGAGTAGTTCATCTGCAGCTTTTCCCAAGTTCCTTTGTTATTCTGAATTAATTCAGTCCTCTAAATGAGAATCTTGTCAACTCTAATTTGGAGCACATAGACTCTTTTGCTCCTAATTCGTGTGAGGAATATCAGCCATGGAGCATTAAAGCATCATTAGAAGTGTAGAAAATAATCTTTTTGTTCTCAGTGGGGGTCAGGCTTTGCTCCCAAGGAACAAGAACAAGAGGAACTGGCTTCAAATTCCACCAGGAGAGGTTGAGGTTGGAGCTGAGGAACAATTTCTCCCCCTCCAGGGCTGGCCCAGGCTGCCCAGGGCAGGGCTGGAGTCCCTGTGAGCCCTGGAGGGGTTTCCAAGCCCTGGAGCTGTGGGGTGTGATGAAGGTCTGCTGCCAGAAATGGCTCCTTGTCTAATGAGCTGGAGAACAAATTAACCCTGCACTCCTAACGAACTTCTCCATCTCTCCAAGGTGCTCCTGAATGCCGTGGGTGGAGGGACACAGCAGAGGAGGGCCCAGAGGAGGGGGCTGCAGGCAGCAGGGAGCCCGGGGTCCCTCGGCAGAAACAGCCTCTGCTCAGCCGGCCAGAAACCAGCTCCCAGCCAGGGGGAGCCCCACGGACTCTGCAGGTAAAACACTCTGCTCTGCTGCTGCTTGCATTGGTTTGAGGGTTTTTAATATTATTTTAAAAATTTCCTCTCTCTTTCCTTCTTATTTTTTTCTTTTTATTCTGTTTTATCCCTTTTTATTTCCTTTTTATACTTTTTTATTTCATTTTAATACTTTTTTCTCTTTTTTCTTTTTTTCTTTTTGCCCTTCTTTTTTTTTCTTTTCCTTTTTCTTTTCTCTTTTTTCTCTTTTCTCTTTTTTCTTTTTTTTTCTCTTTTTTCATTTTTTTCTCTTTTGTTCTCTTTTTTATTTTCCCTTTTCTCCTCCTTTCTCCTTTTTTGCTCTTTTCACCTCTTTCTTTTTTCTTTCCTCTTTTTCTCTTTTTTCTCTTTTTGCTATTCTCTTCCTGCTTTTCTTTTTGCTCTTTTTGCTTTTCTTTTTTTTATCTTTTTTCTTTTTTCTCTTTTTTCTCTTTTCTTCTCCCCTCTTTTTTTTTTTCTTTTCTTTTTTTCTCCTCTCTTTTGTCTTTTTTGTTTTGTTTTGATGGCTCATGTTTGCTTCCTGGGGCCTATAAGAAAGCTGGGATCAGACTTTTGAGCAGTGCCTGTTGCAACAGGACAAGGGGTGATGGTTTGAAACTAAAATAGAGATTTAGATTGGAGAGAAAGAAGATGCTTTTGACAGCAAGGATGATGAGACCAGAAATTTGCATTTCCCTGATTTTTCTCCTTTTCTAGTGAAGTTTTAGCATCTTGCATCAGCTGCCAAGACTTGCTTGGCTGGCTATAAAAGCTCCACCTGCCATTCCTGTCAGAGGAACACAGTAAGAGTTGGAGGATTTACTCATTTCCCAAAGATGCTTTTGGAATTGTACCCCCAAAGTGCAGTTCCCTGGGTGTGCAGCATGTCCAGGGTGGCAGCTGCAGGGCTGGGCTGGGCCCCAGGTTGATCCCAAGCAGCAGACCTGCTTTCCTGCCTGCTCCTCCAGACCACACTCCTCTCTTCTCTCCTAAGACATTCCTAACTGGTGAAGCAGCTTTTGACTGGGAAGTATTTTCTTTCTGGATCATCCATGACCAGATTTGCATGACAATCTAAATAAACAGGCAAGTTTGTGAACTGTCAGTGACAAGCTGCTTCAGCAATGGGGTGAGACAAGGAACTAGGCAAAGCATCAAGACCTTGGAATTTGGATATCTTATAAACATACCTAATTTATAATCTTTTGGATCTGCTTTCTGAAAGTTTGCTTGGTTGGGTTTTGTTTTGGGGTTTTTGTGTTTGTTTTTTTGTAGAAATTCTCCTTTGTCTGGGCTGGGAATTTCACACCAAGGCATCTTTAGCACAGTGAAATGAAGCAAGGGCAGATGGGAAGGCACTTTGTTTAGACAAACCATCATTTTCATGGATGATCTCCTCCTGAACCCAGTTTGATGCATATCATGGGGTTTTTTTTTTCTTCCTTTGGATTCTTCTGAAGTGAAGTGTTGTCTCTGTTTCCTTTAGGAAGCTCTAGAACTCCACAACCCTCAGTTCATCTCCCGTTCCCAACAAAGGCTGAAGAGGCTGCAACACATGGTCCAGCTGAGGAAAGCCCAGCAGGGTGATGCTCCTCCAAGCAACCAAGGAGCTCTGCCCCTTCACAAGCTCCCCTCAACATCCACTGCAGGCAAAAAAAGGCAATACACCATTCCTGACCCACTCAGTGGTAAGTAGAGCCCTGCCCAGCAGTGGGGCTGGAGCTGTGGCACTGGAAGGAGTTTCCCTGGGGACTTGTCATTGTCATGTGCAGTTCTGTTCCTCAGCATCACACAAGGTGCTGCTAGTTTGAGGAGTAACAGAATCCCAGACTGGGTTGGGTGGGAAGGGACCTTCCAAGGCCATCCAGTCCAACCCCCCTGCAGGGAGCAGGGCCATCTGCACCCAGAGCAGGGTGCTCAGAGCCCCCCCAACCTCCCCTGGGATGGTGCCAGGGATGGGGCAGCCACCACCTCTCTGGACACCCTGGGCCAGGGGCTCACCACCCTCAGTCTACAAATCTTCTTCCTTCTCTCTACTCTAAATCTCTCTCTTTCAGTTTCAAACCATCCCCCCTTGTCCTATCCCAACAGGCCCTGCTCAAAAGTCTCTCCCCATCTTTCTGACAGGCCCTTTGAAGCCCTGCAAGGCCCCCAGAAGGTCTCCCCAGAGCCTTCTCCTCTCCAGGCTGAACCCCCCCAGCTCTCCCAGCAGAGGAGTTCCAGCCCTCAGAAGATAAATGTCATTTCATACCTGTCACAGCTCCCAGCAAGACCAGTTTGGGGACAGGAGTGACAGATATAGGGGGCAGGGGGGATTTGGGAGCAGGGGTCCCAGTCAGGTCATCTCAGCAGTTTCTGGACTGGTGCACTCAGTGGTGAGCTAGCTGTGAAAGGACACTTGTCTGCCCAGCAGCTGTATGCAGGGCTGCTAAATCAGTGTGTCTGAACTCCTTCTGATTTCTTAATTGGAGTTGATTAGGATCATTTATTACCCTCATGCTAATCAGACTCCATATCCAGCAAGTAAAACACTTCTCTCTCAGAAGCTCCCAGGCAGCTCCCTCCCAGCAGCACCTCAGTAAATATTACCTAGCTGCAAGATGTTAAACAAATTACCTTCGTTTCACTCTTTCTTTTTTTTTTTAATTGCCATCTGGATGATATTTCATTCAATAGACTAAGGAAAAAAAAAAGATTTACTTGGTTGATTGGCATTCCTCTTGATGGTTTGGGTTTTGTGGCTGAGTTATTCTACTGAGAAGTCAATCAGTTGGAAACATTAAATAACTTGATGGGGCAGTTGGAGGAAGCAGGGAAGAAAATATTTGATGTCCTGGACATTGGGAAACACACCTTTTTTTTTCTGGCTTCCTAGGGAATGAGGTTGGTAGTGGGAGAGCTGGGCACAGTCCTCAGCTCAGGGCTCTTTGTGTTGGAAAATACCAATTCCTGGTGCTATTTCTTGTGGTGTCTGCCTTACACCAGATACATGATGGGTTTTTATAGAGAAATAAGCATAAGTGAGCTTGGCAAATCTCTCTTTTGTTTGGTTATCTTTGGAAGTCAGACTCATTCTGGCTGGAAAAGACCTTGAAGACCCCCAAACCACTCTGCAAATACATTATGAAATTAGACCAAAAAAAAAAAAAGAAAGTAAAGAAAGGTTAGACCAAGTTCTCCTTAAATTATAATTAAAGATTAATCTTTATGCTTGTTTAATGAGTAATAAAAGCTTATTGAAACACATTCATTAATTATTCAAGTAAATGACTATTTCCCTCTTTTACTGGTTGGTAATTAAAGATAAATTTTTCTAAAGAAAATCTTCAGTTCCCACAGCTCCTCTGCCTTCACACAGCTACATGTGATTTTCTGCTTGTGAGATCTTCATCTTTTTTCTCATGACAGAAGGGTCGTGTGGCTGTTATTTAGGCACAACCCTAATTAATTTTGCAGCTCCTAGGTGCTTGCTAGGGCACAGCAGAGCAGGCTGCAGTTCAGGGGGCTGGGCAGGGGTGCACTGAGCTTATTTAAAGTGCTCTTGAGTTCTGGCAGTGGGTGTTTTAGGACTTCCCCTGCTGGCTGCCATCCTGCAGAAGAATTGGTATCATCCAGGAGTCCCTGAATCTTTGTTTCCTACAGATGCTCCCAAGCTTTTCCAGTTGCAGCCCCTCCTGCAGAAGAGACAAGGGGTTCCCTTCATGTTGACCAAGGACACTGTGTCACCCTGATGTGTCTGCTGATGACACCCCCAAACCACTGTGGGCAGTTTTCCTACCCTCCTGCCACTTCCCAGAGCTGGAAGGAAGAGCAGCCATCATCTGTTGCCATCATTATTCTGTATTCCCTGGAAAAGCCTGTAAAATGAAATTCCAATTTAAAAAAAAAATGAATTTACAGGGTTTTTTTTTAGCACAGCTTTCCAGTGTTGCTACAACTTTAGTTTCAAGAGAAATAAATGCTGTAGAATGGCAATTATTCCTATTGAAATACCAACATCTGGGCAATTTCCAGCTCACCTTCTCATCCTCAGAACCAGCCCCACAGACAAGTTGTTTGCCATTTGCAGTTGCCATCCCCCAGCAGGATTTTGGAGATGCTGAAAGCAACCTGAGACAACTGGAAATGTTTCCTGACCCTGCAGAAGATTTTGATGATCACAAGAGCACTTTGAAGGCAGAGAAGCCCTGACTCCCAGCCTTGCCTTTGTGCTGCTGGATTTCCAGAGAGCTAATTAGTCCAAGATAGACTACTCTGCTCTTGCCTACGTTGAACAAATTAGGGATCCCACTGTGAGGAACTGAATAGAAACAATGTTCAAATAACTGGATTTAAATCTCAAAAAAAACCCCCAAAAAAGTCATGTAATTACTTCAGTGACAGGACTACCAGCTGTTTATAGGCCTTTAAATCTGCATAATGAACAGCCTTGTGATCTGAGTGTACACAAGCACTTTCAGGGGTTTACAAAGATTTCTCAGGCACATATGTTTTGGGGTTGTTTAGGGTTTGTTTTTTTTTCCAGAGCTTCCATTNTAATTTTTATATGAAAGATTACAATATATACTATAATATCTTGATTTCTCTCATATTCTATATGCATTTATTTAATACATAATCCCAAAAGCTCATCTGCTACCTGCAGTCCTTTACTGCATGAAGTCATTGCCACACAATGAGCAAAAGTTTGGGCAGCACTGCAGGGTGTAGGCCCTAGTTTATATTCTCTGGGTGAATTCCCACTCAAGTGCTTGGGGCATGATGTTTATCTTAGATTCCAGGCTAATTTCTTTTGTAGGGGACTGTTGTTTTTAAAAAGCAGCATTTAAAAAACCCTTTTCTATTTTAGTACTCTGGGTAAATGGGCTTCTGGTGAATTATTTTTTCAGTTCAGNCAGAGCTTCCATTTTCCTCCCCTTTGAGAGGGTGGTTGGAGATGGCAACAGGAGCTGGTTCAGCCCCTGCCATGGTGCCTGCTGTTTTCTCTGGGTTCCTAGCCAAACCCTCTATCTCTAATCATAATATAATATAATATAATATAATATAATATAATATAATATANGGCAGCACTGCAGGGTGTAGGCCCTAGTTTATATTCTCTGGGTGAATTCCCACTCAAGTGCTTGGGGCATGATGTTTATCTTAGATTCCAGGCTAATTTCTTTTGTAGGGGACTGTTGTTTTTAAAAAGCAGCATTTAAAAAACCCTTTTCTATTTTAGTACTCTGGGTAAATGGGCTTCTGGTGAATTATTTTTTCAGTTCAGTAAAAAAAAGCAGTTTAATTAGAGAACCACCACTATCAGCACTTTGCTTTTCAGGGGCTGGCAACGTGTCTTCAAAGCAGCTTTTCAGCTCCTACCAAACTCAGAGATATTTACATTTGTGTTAGGAGAAAATGGATGGATGTTCTGACAGGCAGAGTTAGGCCACTGATAAATTTTGGCCACTCTTTTTCTTCTTTTTTTAAGTGTTTCAGTGATTTTTAACAGCATTGCCTCCCTGCAAATGCAGACTGTGCCTTGAAACCCCTTCTTTTGCATCCTGCAGTTTTCTCTAGCAGTCACACAGGGCTCTGAAATCTGGGAGGGAACTTGGATAAAATGCAATTTAGAAGATTCTCAAGCTGGGGAGTTACCCACCTTGTGCTCCACTTTCATCTTTGGTAGGAAAGGATGTTAATTCAGGTCTTCAGGATGGCAGGTGATGATAGCTCTGAAAGTTTGCTGCCCTTCTGCTCAGAAATACAGTCCTTCCCTAGGACTGTCTGGGGCACAGGCAATCTGCTGCCTCAAGTTTCAGGGTTCTTTGGGCAGCAGAAGCATCCAAGTGGTTATTCCTTTTATCAACAGGAAAATGAGCATAAAGCCACTAATAAAGACAAGGCAGATGATATTTCCTGGTGTAAATGTAAAGAAGAAGAAATTTTATTTCCATAACTGCTGGTTTCCCACCTTGTTTAACACCAGCCTTTCCCATTCAGAAACCACCTCTGCAAGGAAGGTGTTAAAACCACCTATTCCTCACCAACTTCTAAAATCAGTAATTATTTTCCTGTGTCCAGGGAAATGCTGATTGGAATTATCACAGATATCTTCATATTGGATCAGGAAAGGGTAATTTAATTTTCCTCCTCCTAATGCTCAGCATAATTATTCACAGCCCTGCAAAACAGGTGTAAATTGAATCAGAAATGATCTTACCAGCCAGGTTCCCAACACACAGCAGCTGAGGATGCAGCCAGTTTGTGGGGGTGAAATTTCCTGCATGAGCACAGGGGGAAAATCATTTAGAACCATAGACTAGGTTGGGTGGGAAGGGATCTTTAAAGCTCATCCAGTCCAACCCCCCTGCAGGGAGCAGGGCCATCTGCACCCAGAGCAGGGTGCTCAGAGCCTTGTTGGACCTTGGATGTTTCCAGGGGTGGGGTTTTTACCTCCTCTCTGGGCAATATCACTTGATACTGCAGGAGAAACCAAAAATGGACTCCAAAATTCCATCCTGACCATCCATTCCCATTTCCCCAACCTCAGCTTCCTCCAATGTTAACTTTGCTTTCCCTCTGCCAGATAATCTCTTCAGACCAAAGGAAAGATTCATCCCAGAGAAGGAGATGCACATGAGATCCAAAAGGTACCAATGATGGGGAGCTTCCTGGGTTATCTCCACACCACCTGCATGCTCTGGAGGGCTGCTCTGTCCTGCTGCTTCTGCTGTGCTCATGGCCCTGTGCTAGGTTTGGGGCAGCCCTGAGCATCATTTTCTAGCAGCTTCAGCCAACTTGGGGTACCTGTGGCACGAAAATGAGGTCCCTGATGGGTACTTCATGTTGGATATTCAAAATATAACCAGGACAGTCACTTTTAGGGGGTTATTTCACTGTCATTATAGAATAGTTTTGGTTGGAAGAGACCCTGAAGATCAAGTCCAGCCATTAACCCAGCACTGCCAGGGCACCATTAACCCCTAAGTGGCACATGGCATGAGAATTACAGGCAGCTCTTTGGAGCTGTGGTGTCTGATCTCCAACTGCAGGGCACTTCATGCCATTGTTTACAGCCAGGAAAGGTGCAAAAGGCAGAATTCATCCTGTTTTAGAGTGCTCAAAAAATAAAATACAAACCTCCAGCCAAAACAGGCTGCTTTAAGAGCTCAGGATTGCAAAATGTGGTGAGGAGAAGTCAGGGCTCAACAGCCTTTGCATGCACACAAACAGGACTGCTCTGAAGGTCCAACTTTCCAATCCTTGGGAATTTTCTCACTGAGTTCAGGGGAAAAAGATCAGAGCAGGAGTCACCTTTTTGAGAGGGATTGATGTTCTTTTTGAAATGGCCAGAGGATGTTCTCCTTGGTAAAAAGAGTTCCCAATGACAGCAAAAAACAAAGAGTCAACAATCCCATAGTGGTGGTTTTCTTGTGCTTCAGAACAAATCCTTGAAAATAATTGCTTGGCATTAATTTTGTCACATAAATATACAAAAGTGTCCAGGCCAGATTCTGGTTTGAATTATGTTGTTATAAATTGAAAGCAACTCCACTGAGCTCATTAGAAGCTACTCCAGAATTATGCTGCTGCCTGGAGATAACCTGATCCTGCCTCTTGCCCTGCTTGTTAGCTCAGCATCAGGAGTGGTTTTCAACAAGTCAGGGTGGGTATAAGAAGGTTATTGTTAATAATTAATAACTCCCATGTCATAAATCCATTTCAAGTACTTGGAGAGGCCCATTGATGAGAAATGTTGCATCAAAAAGCAAATGTTTTCTGGAGGAAAAAAAAAAAAGGAATTCTCTGTGAGTCCTGAGGATGAGTGAACTCTCTCCATTCATTCCAGGATTTATGACAAGTTACCTGAAGTAAAAAAGAAACAAGAAGAAAAACAGAAGAGGATCATCATCCAGAGCAACAGGCTGAGGGTGGAGATCTTCAAAAAGGTAGAAAGATTTCCTGGGAATGCCAGGCAGAATTTTGTTAACCCTTTGAACAGGGTCCTGCCTGGGGAGGGCAACCCCAGAGAGCAAGGGATGGGGTTTTCAGTCTTGCCCTTTGCTTTAGGCACCTCTTGAAACTTGAATTCACAGCTGAACCTGGTGTTGGAAGCAGCCCCTTGGATTTTGGAGCAGGGAGCAGTAGTTGTGCTAGGAAGCTGAGTGAGTTAAAGCAGGTGCAGAGCTGAGGCATTGCCAGGTAACCCTGCCCCACGTTGCACACAGGGACCAAGGTTCCTTGGTTTTCCCTTATGTCCAAAGTGGAGAAACCTCCAGTGCTTGCTTGTTTTGAGCCCTGTAGCTGGGAGCTGGGACAGCTGAGAACATCAGCACCATCTCACCTGCAGCATCACTGAAAACATCTGCAGCTCTGCCCCCCTCCTGTATTTTAACACTAACTTAAGGCTCTTTTGCATTGTGTTTTTTTTTTTTCCTCCTAGCAATTACTGGACCAGCTCCTTCAGAGAAACACAGAGTGACAAAGGATTCTCTTGCCCATCATCCTAATTGGATCTTGAATGCCTTTGACTGGTAGTTAAGCCATAAAATTTGCTGTTATCTCAATTACCTGAAGGTATTTTTCTTATCATTGGCTCTTTGTATAAAGAAAAGATCATTTATATTTCCACTGAAATTTTAAGGAAACTTTCAAGTAATCAGGAACAGTTTAAAATGGAACCCAGCTTGTTTCAGAGCATCACCTTTTGGACAGTTTACCCAGAGGTAATAATTTGAAGAATTTTGAATGCAAATACTGAATTACAGGGGTATTTTTTATCATAATCTTTTAAAAAGGCCACGTCTCCCTAGCAATAGAAGTGGGTTTATAAGATCTGGGAAACTTTATTTCTCTGAAGTACTCTATTAATTGATTTCCTGTGAGTTAAATCCTTGAAGGAAAAGAAAAATGAGTATCATTATTTGTTATGTTTAGAAACTAGCTGAAATAGCATTACCACATAATCATAGTAGCAGCAGTTTCACATTAATACTTAACATACCAAAAGGGACTGATATTTTAGCTCTCTGAAGAACTCCATTCCTGTTTGTGCAGTGAATCTATGTAGCAGACTTACCTGCTACAGAGCAACAATTGGATTTTAACCCTGGTTTTCATGTTTTTCATTGTCATGTATATTTTACTCCACTTCTGTAAGCATTAAGGATTTATGGAAACTGCCTATTAAGAAGTGGTGCCAAGAAATATGTTTGCATCAAAACTGCAGAACTAAAACCATCTGTAATGCTTCCTCCCCAAAAATATTTAAATCTTTATTTGTACATTTTGGAAGTAAAAAAAAAACAAGCAGCTTACAAACCAACTGGGTTTATTTATGGAATAAAAGATGAATGTGATATTGATCCAGCTGCTCTGTTCTTATTTGGTACTGTGAAACAGAACACAGGGATGGAAACTGCTTGGGAAGTCATGCCACAAAGCCCATGGTGAAAAAATACTGCCCAGAAAAGCCATTGCAAGTGTGAACCTCTGTTGCACAAACACTCTGTGTTCAAAAAAGGCTGGAATTTGGCCTCAGAGATCCAGGCTTTAGCCTGAGATGCAGGGTCAGGTTGTTTTGGAAGAGGGATGTTTGTGAGCTGGGCTTTGGCCACTGAGGCAGCCTCCAGCTGTGTGACCTGTGCTGGACACAAAGGACCTGCTTTTGCTTTGTCTCTGGGAGTTTATTTTGCCTCTTTTTTGTGTTTCAGCTTCCCAGGTTGTGCAGTGGGATTAATGATGTTAATTTTTGCCCACACAGGAGATATTTATTGAACAAGTATATTGCATTCCAGATAGATATCTCTCAAACCCCATCAATTAATTCAGTGCATTTTGAGAGGACATGTAAGGTAAGGTAATGTTGACTGTGAGGGAGAAGCTGCCAAGGTTCTTCCCCCAAAAACCTCCTTTGCACAGACTGGTTTGGGTGGGAAGGGACATTCCAAGCTCCCCCCTGCAGGGAGCAGGGCCATCTGCACCCAGAGCAGGGTGCTCAGAGCTCTGTCCAACCTCCCCTGGGATGGTGCCAGGGAGTTTTTAACCAAGCAGTTAAAAAATGGAAATGGAGATCAGGGCAGGACCACAAGTGACTGTAAGAAGGGCTTGTAAAAGAAGAAGGAACACCCTCCAAGCTTTCACAGCTCAACTGTGTGGTACATCTGTTCTCCTCTGAGTTCATTGATCCCTCTTGCTGCTTTCCAGGAAAAAAACCCCACGTGGCTTGCCTCAAACAGGAGGGCCTTTCTCTCTCTGCTTGACTTCTAGGTCTCCACCACAAAGGCATAAACTAGAGCTGTAAACACACCCACACACAGTCTCCTAGGCTGAATCTGAAGGATTCTTTCAAGCTTTTGTCCAGCTACAGCTCAGTGCAACCACCAGAGACATTTCCTATACAACTCAGTGCCCTAACATTTTCCCCCTTGGTTCCTTAGTCTCTGGTTTCTTGACTTCAGAGAAATGCAGCTTTGCTTCAAGTTCATAACCCTCAGGAGCATTATTTTCTGTTGAAATATCAAACAGAGGAGCTGATCCTCCTTGGAAATCAAGGCACCCAAGTCCTTGTGAGAAAATCCACCAGGTGAGTAACTGGGGTGAACAACACAGGCTTGGTGTGACATGTTCAGCCTGATTTCTCCCCCTTGGCACCCCCTTTGGCATGCTACCCAGGGCAGGAAACTTCTCAGCTGGCCTGGTTTCCTCTCCTTTGTGCTGGCCATCCTTGGAGACAGAGCCTCTGACCTGCTGTATCCTCACCTCCCCTCTCCTTCTCCCAGGCTAAAAGCTGATGCACTACTCACAAAACCTCATGGGTTTGTAGAATGGTTCTTTTCAAATGTTTTTATTTTCTCTAAATGTAATTTTCAAACTCTGCAGGACAGCTGTGTGGCAATTTGAAGTGGAAATTCTCTTGTATAAATAATCTTGAGAGGATACCTAGCGAGCAAAATGCATAATGCAAATCATTGTCTGGGAATGTTTTCTATGATATGAAACCTTTGCTTCACAAAACCAAAAATGATCTCTATTGCAAACCTAATTTCTCTTTCTGGGCATCAGAAACCAAGGTATCTGGTAATGTCTCCAGCAAACAATTCTGACATTCATTTCAGCTCTACAATTCAGTCATTGTAATAGAAAATAGACTGTGCAGGAAAATGTTACTTCAGAAAAACATGAGCCTCACAAGCTTCTATACAAGCAAGCTTCAACTTAATGAAGTTTGGAGGCAGGAAAAAAAAACTGGCATCATTTCACTTTGGACTGGCAGGCATTTCCACAGTCAAGAGAACATTTGCCATCAGATAGCACTTGACACAGAAAACTCCCCAGCCTAAATTGGAGATCACTTGTCAAACACTGACATTTTCCCTCTTGCTGGATGCTGTTTGCATTCAGGTTTGCTGGCTGCCAGCCCACCTGGTGTGTCTCCAGGAGGGATGCATTTTCCTGCCATACAGTGATTAACATCTCTGCTAATGGGCGTTGCCAGTTGTTCCCCATCTTCCTCATCAGGCCATCTCTTTTTCTTGCTCCTGATTTGTATGTGCCCAAGGAACAATATTTAATGAGAAGTGTTGTCTGGGGAAGAGATGTTGAGATGGTTTTGGCCTCCATAGGGCTTGCCTGAGCAGGAGTTCTAGGTGAGAAAGCCTCTGAGCAGGGTTGACTTGTTGCATTATTCAAGAGGGAGCCCACATGGTGCTTTAGGTGCTTGCTTTGCTTGCAGGCATCGTTCATTTCATCTGACAGAAATAGCTCATTAAGGGTTGAAAGTCATTGCAATAGAAAGCATGGAGGGTTACAGTATTCTAGGGATTGCTGTTAAACCCAAATATTTTCCTGTGTATGTGTATGCAAGTCGTTAGTTACTGCTTTGAGTTTACTCAGCTGGGGAGGAGGAGGAGGCTGTCTGGGTAAGACTTGTTGTTGAGTATCTGGGACTGGTCATGTCAGTGTAATGTTTTCTGGGAGAGAGCTGATTTACAAGGAAAACAACAGAGAAAAGCAGGGATAAAGTTTCTGGCAGCTCTCTCCAGAGGAAACCATTCCCTGGTGCATCCACCACAGTAACAGCTAAACAACCCCCCTCACTGGTTTGCCCCTTTGACTTCAGGGACAAAAATGCCCCTGTGCTCTGATGGGTGGGTGATGATCTTTCCAAGAGCCCTGACTGGCCACTTGTTCCCTGGGGGTTAGGTCAGGAGGCAGGGTTGTCCCCCAGGGTCACATTTCATCAAGCACTGTGTAGTTCATGACTGAGGGGGTTTCTTGCTGGCTGGATGCCTCTGAGATGCCCTCACTGAGCTCCCCAGCTGGCATGGCCACAGGTCAGCAGCAGGCAGTGCTGGGGGGGCTGAGAAACCCCCAGTCCAGATGAGCCCATTGCCCATTTGCAGGCTTCTGACTAGAAAGCAGTGGCACAAACTAAAATTAATTGGATCAGGAAAAAAGAAGGTGCTGAAAATCTTCCAGATATACCATGGGTGGAGAAACTCAGTGTCTATGAAGATACTTGTCAAGCTTTGGTTTAAAAATGCATTTACTGATGCCACAATCAGCAAAATCCTTGCTTAAAATCAGAGAGAGAGGAGCCAGTGTTGCTGGTGGAGCTTGCCTAGTGGTGATGGCCAAATAACTCTGTGGAATTGAAACATCTTCAGGTAGTTCCACTGGGAGCTGTTCTGGGAGGCTGTGATTTTCTGTCTTGCAAAGCCTGCTTAGCTGTGATAAAACTGTTGGAAGAAGGAGGGTGTGATGTGAAAACACATTTCTGTGTTGAAAATAAAGCTCATTCTACACTGCTGTTCTGGAAAGAACCCAGTGCTCAGACCTTCTCCCCATGTTATTTCCTCCTGCCTCATGTTGGTGCAGTGAATCCCAGAGGAATTAGTGCTGAATACCCACTTACTGGGAAGTGTCACCAAATATATACTTAACTTGTAATGCTGCTGGGAGCACATCTGTAATTTCTCTGCTTGTTATTATGGAAAAAAAACACAACTTGGAGGGCTCACTGGGCTACGTGCAATTATGTAATGGCCTAAGTTAAACTGCATGAAAGAGATATAATTATGGGCTGACTGTTGTATCTCAGGCTATTAGCCCATGTTACAAAAACCAACATTTTCCTTCCATTTCTCCTACATCTGAGAGGTTTTGTTTGCTGGGTTGTGACCCAAAGCAAGGCAGAGTTTTGCAACAGAACCTCCCAATCCAAAAAATGCTGATAAGAGGCTTTATTTTTTTTTCACACTTCCATAAATAATACGAGATTAAGATCTAACTGATTTCATCCCCCTGGGATGTATTTACCACAGCACTTGCTAATGATTAGCTCTCAAATTTCCCTTTAGGAATAATTCTTTACAAACACCCCAGAATATGCTGTCCTCCTAATTTACTGCCCCAGCCTTTGTGATGATGGATGCTGCATTGTGTTGTGGTTTGCAGAGGGCTAGACAGGAATATTAAAAATATATGACTTCATAGTTTGTAGTCTGAGCTGAATACTGTTGTCTTGTGAGGCATGTAAAAATTTGTGGGGTTTTTTTTGCCCTTTCTTTTGTTTTCAGGGAGACAGCAAAATTTATAGCCATGGATCAAAGTGCTTATTCTCAGTGTCTGGTCTGAAGTAAAAAAAAAACAAACCCAACATATTTAATGGGTTCTTTGTCATATTTAAAGGGATTTTAGCCCAGGACACCTTTCTGCCATGTTCTCAGGAGAGAGGATATAGGAAATCCAGAACATAGGAACTGAAAATAGTGCATTAAATGTATAAACTCCAGGATGGCTGTGTCAGTTTTGCTTGTATTTGGATATAATGGTATCATGCTGCCTCACTCAGAGCAGGTAGGGGTTGGGTTAGTTTCTTTATCAATAAAAAGGGATCTAGAAAGGTTTCAGTTTGGGGGTTCTGTGATGAAATAGAACATGATTTCAGCAATACCAGTGGGTTACATGACCATGTTCCTTCCAACAGCTCAGAAAGAAAGATCCTCTCATCAACAAAACCCAACTCCATCAACATGTCCACTGTGTGGAGGTCTCAGAGTCTGGAGAAGCCTCTCCCAGGGATCAAACTCTGCTGGAACTCACTGGATTTGGACAGAGGCAGAGCTCAGTGGTGCTTGGCACAGGGGGGCACCAGAGGTGAGGCTGCAGCTGGGCACTGGCTGGGATGCCCTCTGCTCCCTTCTCCCAGCTACACTGGCAAACTCAAGGCTTCCAGGGCAGAACTGGCAGATGAATCCAACCTAAGAGTGTGGGAGGAGAAAAGGCAGATACTGAGATTTCTCAGTAGCAGGTTGCTGACCTCACATGGCATTTCATGGGCATGATGGCTTGCTGTGCTGCTGGGGGCAGCAGGATGGCTTTGGCAAGGTGGGGCACAGAGCCTGGAAACTTGCCCTGGTGGGCTAGGAAATGTATAGGATGCAGCTTCTCCCAAGTATGTGCAGTAAATGATATTTACAGCCAGGATTTGATTTCAGCTTGCAGAGCTGCTGGATGCCATTCTTGGGAGCATGCTATTTGCTGTCTGAGGGGCTAAAGGTCAGGCTGCATTTTGCTCTATCTATGCCTGGTAATTATAGAGGACTGTAATCTGCCACTGCAGCCACAATTCAGCTGGATCTTGATTCTGCAGAGAGTTAATGAAGTGAGGGAGGGCTGGAGACACAAAGTCTCAGCAGCTGGCTGGGGGACACACAGATTTCAAAGGGAAAAAGCTTTTTTCTTTTGTTTTGTTTACTCTTAAGAGGCAAAAACTTCAGCCTGGAGGCCCCAAAACTGTAGATCCCTGTAGCTAAGCCCAGACAAGTCCTAATGCATTCTGGCACATAAGGGAATAAAAGGACTTGGATTTCTGGATAACAATGCTGTGATTACAGTGAGGTCTCCTGGATATCCAGAAGGAGGTAGCAGCTGATCTGGGAAGATGTGAGAAGAGTGTCCAGAGGTGTTTGCTCCCCACCACAACCTCTTCTCTTGACATTCTTCAGCTCTCTGAGGTGGTTTCTCCTCCCTTCATTGAACTGAGGCTGTAACCTGGGGATCCAATTCCTGCTCTAGCAAAGAAGGGCAGCAGACACAGCTTTTCTTTTTTTCCTTTCCCTCTTTCTCCTTTCTATTTTTTTCTCTTTCCCTTTTTTTAATTATTTTTTTTTAATATTGTTTCCTCCAGTCACTAATTTAATCTCAAAATCCTTTGAATTTAATCTTAAAATCCTTGAACCAAGGGGAAACTAGTGATTGTTGGTATTTCCCTCAGTGCATCCTCCTCCTTTGTGGTGTCTGCACCAAGCCACTTGTTAGCCTTGTTTCCAGGTAAGTTATTTCACTCTGCTGAACTAAAGCTGAACCAGTGATTTGCTAAACCCAAGTCCAAGCCAACAGCCTGTGTTTTCACACAAATATCAGCTGGTAAAAACCACCACGAGTGCTCTTTGGCTCCAATTATTTTTATACCTAAATGCAAACCGATTGGTTTGGTTTTGGGTTTTGTTTTGGGGTTGGTTGGTTGATTTTTGTGTGTGTTTGGTTTTATTTGGGTTTTTTTGTTTGTGTTTTGTTTGGTTGTGGGTTGGTTGGTTTGTTTGTTTGACAACAGAGTTTGGCAACTGCTGTCAGATTGTACAGTGGCACTCCAGAGCCAGGCAGGACTGGTACTCAGTAGCATTCCTACATGGATGTCATAAATCTTTCCAGCTCATTTGTGATAAACTATCAGTTTATCAACCCCAAGCCCATAAAAATAATGTGGAAAAAATGCAAGTGTTGCTTTCTGGTTCAGCTTTGTGGGAGGAGGAGGAACTCTGATAATATCTAGCTCATTCATGCTTGTGAATGACCAAGATATAATTGGCTCCACATTCTCCCTTAGTCAACATTGTTACTCAAAATAAAAATACTACCACTTAAGTGAAAAGGGATTTCCAGAAGTTTTTAGTTCCCTTTGACCGACTTGCTTGGTTTAAATAGGAAAAATACCTTCAAAGAATAAAGTTGGCTCCAAAGTTTTTACAGTGGCCCTCCACTAACAAGTCCTCTGGTTTAATTTACTGTGGTGTAGAACATTAATGTCCTTAATGAGAGTCACTAGAGTTCTTCAGTTTAGATTTGAAGAGATGAGACGTTGCTGACGACAGCTGTTAAAATGTAATGAAAATTTAGCATGTGGGTATTTAAGGCTGCACATGGGGGATTCCTGGACTGCTTGTAAGGAGAGGGGCCAACCCAAAATCTGATTTTTCAGTGTTGTTCCTGCTGATAGACACAGATCAGGCTGCTTTTGCCAACTTTTCCCCTCACGAGTAGCTTAGGACCGACCTGCAGAGTCACTACCAAAAGGTGAGATTTGGGAAGACACTGGATTTATTAAAACTAAAACTGCATAATAAAGTTCCTTGGGTATGTACAGAGTTAGGATCTTTGCTGCTCCCCACGTGGGCATGACACGTATTTTGGTGGTAAAAAGTTGATAATCTTGACTTTTCTTCTTCTCCCAGGCAGTCAGTAATAATAATTGGCATGAGGAAGATTTAAAAAATGCATCTGGCAACTCCGTGGCTGTGTTGGGTGGCTCGGGTTGGTCGTCTTTCCAAAAGAACACAATATAACGTCGGAGGCACCAGACCCGACTCCCAAAGAATGACGACACCAATAAATAACCCCCGAGCTCTAACGTAGGCGGATGACTTTCCAGAGGAAGCAGCCAGGGGGAAACCTCGGCGGCGGGGAGGCTGAGGGAAGGGAGGAGGGGGTCGGACAGACCCCCCGAGGTGTGTCCCGTCCCGGCCCCCCACCCCCCGCGGGAGCTGCGCGGTGCCTGCGCGGGGGCGGGCGGGCGCTTGGAGCCCGCGGAGGAGGGGCGGGCGCGGAGCTCATTTGTTCCATGGTGAGGAGCAGCACCGGTGATCGCAACGCTCAACAGCGTTTCCCTAGCCAAACAGAAAAAAAACACCCCCAACACAACAAAACCCCCGAACCTCTTTAGAAAGGAAAAAAAACCCAAAGTTTGTTTTTTTTTTACTCGCTAAGAAAGCGGAGCCCAACTCATCAGCAGCTCCTGCAGGAGCAAGGAGGGGTTTTGGAGTTAACTGCATGCAGGAAATCTCTCACATCCTGAGTCCCAGCTCGCTCCTCTCTGTAACTGTATATTATGGTGCTGCTCTCCAGCCCCAGCTGATGAAAGTTTGTCTCCCTCAGTCTGGGCTAAGATGTCAAAGCGTCTCCATGCAGAGCAGCAGCGCTCCCCTCCTCCGCACCCCCCAGCCCAGCTTTCCACGCTGCTGCTGCTGAGCCTCAGCTGGCTCTTCCTAGCATCACCCAGAGCTCAAGGTAAGTTCACGATATATCCATAGATATCTTGCTTTTTTTTTTTTTTTCCTTTCGAAATTCTTCCCTCACTCTCCATTTTAAGGCGACGTGCAACAAGGGAAAGGAGTTGAAGCGAGCGCAACTCAGCAGCGCTGCGGGCTGCTTGGGGTTCCCGGCCGCTCTTCTTCCCGCCTTTCCCGCTCTGCCCCCCCCCCCGCTCACCGCTCCCCTCACAGCCTCCCCCGCTCCTTCTGCACCGTGCGGGGAGCTGCGGGCTAAGTCCCGCGGAGTGAAGATTTCCAAGCCTTTCCCAGAATATATTATTTCTTTCATAGAAATAATCAGTTTTGCAGCCTCCTGTATTTCCCCAAACCCCGCTGAGGGGGTGTGTGTGTAGGGGGGGACCCCCGGGTGTGACAGAGGAGACTCCTCAGGGGGGAGGAGCTGGTTCCAGGGGTCCCTCGGGGTTTGGGGGTCCCGGGTGAGGGGGATGCCCTGTGGAGGGGCACGACCCCAGCGGGTTCTCTCCCCTGAGGGGACTGGGATGGAGTTGAGGGAGTTGAGAATGTTGTCAGAGTTCAGCCTTGTGCTTGTGCCTGGAACAGCCCGATTCTGATGGGAAAAGCGTCCAGAAAGTGGAGTCTCCACTTGGGCTCATTCAAAGCGAGCACAAGTCGGGCTGGGGGG
>VYZU01089557.1:4453-33427 GCA_013401355.1 Ceyx cyanopectus
TGTTATATATATATATATATATATATATATATGCTTTTCAAACTGATTATATGCTTCCTTCATATTTAGCAGTCTAGTCTTGAATACAGCACTGGTTTAGAGTACATACATATTATTTTTATGCTTGTTTTATTTCCTCAATCACTTCAGCCTGTCTCTCAGAAGTAATAAATTGCATGTGGGAGAAAAAAAGTTGAGCTAATTGCAGAGCATGCATATTCCCCATTCCCAGCAAAATAAACTAGGAACCCATATAAATGAGACTTACAGGTTATAATGAACTGGGCTGTTACAATGACATGTTCAAGTGTATCTCAGAAAGTTCATGAACTTATGTAATATACTGCAGCAAGAATGATACCTATGATTATTCCAATTAAAATTATAGTTTTGTGCTTTTCTGTGATACAAGTTAGTGCTGTGAGAACATGAAGCACACCTCATAAATACCACCCAGCTGCAAAAGTGACAATGTGAGTCTACCAGCTTTTCCAAACAGCACTAGGAATAATAGGCATGGCTGCAACTGTCTTTTGTTATTGCTGGAAGCTCTGGCAGCTCACCAAGCATGGTAAGGCAATAACTCTGTCATAGCAGTGCTCAAAAATTGATTAAAACACACCGGAAAACATGAAAACATATACTCTTAAATGGGAATAAAAGTAAGTATGTAATGCTGTAAGTATATGGTATGTGGATACCACTAAGAGAAAACTGTAAGCAAGTGAGGGTAGTGCACCACACTGCTTAGAAGAACTATAGGATTAAAGCTTTGCTCTGTTTTGAGCTCACTGCTTATTAATAAAGAGTGGATGGTAACCGAAGAGATGAAGAGACTGTATTGTGAGATACCACAGAGCACTGCATGTGTGATGTTTCTTCTGAAGCTATAATAACCATTTGATTTCTGACCCTGAGGTGAATTTTGTGTACTCATCTGCATGACGGAGGTGAAAGGATATGCACTGAGATCTGCCCTTTTTTCCAAAGTGTGTTTTGGGAAGTGACATAATTGAGGTATAAATAAAATAACAAAGAAGGCTTTTATAGATCTATATTATTATTTCAAAGTACCAACAGTTGTCTCACACTTGCTGATATTTTAGAGTCCTGACTTTTAAATGACACAGCCATCTTGTGTAAAATGAACTCAATAGAGAATACATCTTAACGGAAATTTCCAGAGATCAGGTCTGTAATAAACAGTCTTAGGAACTTCACTTGAGTTTCCAGCTCATTTCCTATTTGTCCTATGACATCTCTGACAACAAAGAATACAGCTCCAAAATTGCCACTTAGCAATAGCAAACCGTGTATCCTTTCCCCAAAATTAAAATGGGGACCTAGTGCATGGTAGTTGCTTAAAGTGTCTGTCATTATGTGGGATGCCAAGAGGCCACCTCCTGCCGTTCTCCAGTCAGATGAATGGGAAACCTATGGATAAATTGCCACCTGCAGCGCGTGATAGCGGACACTGTAAGCAGCTGTCACTGTAGCTCTGTAATTATGCAAGTATTCTTCTGATATTATACAATTAGATGGCCCCATCTCCCTTTCTTTCTTCTGATAATGTTTTTGTAAGTGTCAAGAGCACTGAACTCTTTCCTTGTTCAACCACTTACGTCTCTGTGCAATAAAACCAGCGCTTTCCTGATGCTCCTGGAGCTGACACTTTTCCTAAACCACATCCTACACAGTCTTCTGCTGCTTTTTCAGTACTGTATTAGATTTTTGTGTTGTGGGGTAGCAAAAACCATGGGGAATACTGTAAGTGTTCAACCCATGCGTTCATTCAAGTTATCAGGCAGTGTTGACTCTTAGAAAGCTGCAGTTGTCTGGTTTCTTGGGGTTTTTCGTTTGTTTGGTTGACTGTTTTTTTAGCAGAAGCTTCTTGCAGACTTTTGGTGGCTGAAGTGTGATGTGAGAGATACATCCAAAAGCGTCAGTCCATCTTTTCTGTGTTTGAAGGATCTTTGTAGTAAAAGGAATAGGAGAGAAACTGGATGGTATGAAGCAAAGCAGATTGTTCAGAATTAAAATGGAGTACAATTCTCAGCTGGGGAATGATCTTAGTGGCAAATGGTTATTTTTTCCTTGAAAAAACCATATTTTAGTAAGAAGTGTTTATACCTTTCTCATTATATTCTTTTTCTCTCCTCAGGATGCCAGTCTATATTTAGCAGTGAGTTTATGAATACTAAAGGCTTGATTTTTCCTAAAGATTCTTAATAAAAATGAGATCTATTATTTTTTTTCCTTTGTAGAACCTAAGTTTCTGTTCCTATTTTACAGTTTTCTACTTTTGATTTTTATATCCATTTCTGCTGTATTTTGTTTCTGCAAGTCTTTATTTGAACAATAAATTGTGGAGGTCTCTTGATGTCACACCGGGTATTGAATCTCATCCTCAGTCAGTGATATTCATGGAGCTAATCCAGTGAATAGTCACTGTGGTAGCCATGGAGCTAAATCCAGTGGGTGGCTGGTCACTAGTGGTGTTCTCCAGGGCTCAATTTTGGGGCCAGTCTTCTTTAATATTTTTATTATGATCTGGACAAGAGGATCAAGTGCACCCTCAGTAAGTTTGCAGACAGCAAATTGAGTGGGATTGTTGATCTGCTTGAGGGCAGGAAGGCTCTGCAGGGGGATCTGGACAGGTTGAGTTAATGGGTTGAGTTTAACAAGGCTAAGTGCCAGATCTTGCACTTCCACGGCAACACTACAGGCTTGGGGAGGAGTGGCTGGTAGAAAAGGACCAGGGGTGCTGGTTGACAGCTGTCTGAACATGAGCCAGCAGAGTGCCTAGGTGGCCAAGAAGGCCAATGGCATCCTGGCCTGTGTCAGAAATAGTGTGTCCAGCAGGAGTAGGGAATTGATTGTGCCCATGTACTGGGCACTGGTGAGGTCACAGGGTGAATATTGTGTTCAGTTTGGGTCACTGGAGGATAAGAAAGATATTGAGGTGCTGAAGTGAGTCCGGAGAAGGGCAACCAAACTGCTAAAGGATCTGGAGAAAATGTCTTATAAGAAGTGGCTTGAGGGACCTGGGGAAGGTCTGGAGGAGAGGAGGCTGAGGAGAGACCTTATTGCTCTGTACAGCTACCTGAAGTCAGGTTGTAGTGAAGTGGGTGGTGGACTCCTCTCTCAGGTCACCAGTGAAAGGACAAGAGAAAATGGGTTGAAGATGTGCTGGGGTAGGTTTAGGTTGAATATTTGGAAAAAAGTTTTTACTGAAAGAGTGGTGAGGACTTGGAACACGCTACCCAGTGAGGGGGTGGAGTCACCATCCCTGGAGGTTTTCAAAAGCCATGTAGATGTGGCACTTCAGAACATGGTTTAGCAGTCATGATAATATTTAGTAGATGGTTGGACTTGATAATCTCAAAGGTCATTCCATCATTTCTGTGATTCATTCTGAAGTGGTCTAAATATTTATTGTTAAAGAAATCCACAACATTCACCCATTTTAGTTTTTTCTGTATTTCTTGTCCTAAGGAAAGTAACTTATTTGAGGATCTGTTTTTTAATTAACTTTTTCCTATTAAAGTTTATAATAAGTTTAGATTCAACACCAAGGTGATTACTTAGTAGTACCTGCTTTTTTTTTTTTTAACCTAAACTTGTCTGTGTCATAGTGAATTTTATGTTTAAAAAGCTTCCTTAAAGGTAATTCCTGTAAACAACAATTGTGAGCCAATTTTGAAATTGCCTTTAATTTTGCTGTTTACAAGATCTTCAAACCTTCTTTCTGCAGCAAATTGCACTTCGGAAGCAGCTGTAATGATCAGCACGTTAACCCTCCCTCCACAGCCACCGGGCACCCTGCTGTAGGAGCTGTACTAGTGAACTGGAGTGAACTGGAGTGCAGACTTGGAATGGTTTATGGAAAACACCATTTTACAAACTCGTGCTCCTTGTTGGCAGCTCTGCAGCCATATGGGTGGTGAACAGGGATAAAGATAGTTACAGAAACAAATGTGTGACTCTGCCCAAAGGCTTTTGAGTGGTGGCACCCAGGGCACAACCCCGTGTCAGTCGCTGGGGATTTTGCTGGCTGTGTGATGGGTATGTTCAAGCAGCATTGCAAGGGAGACTGACTGAGACTTGTTGACAAGGCCAAAGTAATTTGGCTGGATATTGCACATTACAGGTTCTGCTGTGTGTACCTGATGTGCTGTGCAAAAGGAACAGGCAGACCAGAGCTGTCCTGCCCTCTCCCATCACCCCTGTGGTGGCATTGCTTTTCAAGTTGACAGTGAGGGAAAAAAACCTCATGCTGTGCAGAGCCCAGGACTCTAAGGTTATATTACCTTTCTCATTTCTTCCCAAAGGTTAGTTCCTTGCTTTTTTTTGTACATTTACTCAACAGATTTTTAGCACTTCACAGATTAATTTGCACATTTTAGAGTATGTAAATGGATATAAATTAAGTTACAAATAATAAGAAAGGGTGGATATCCCATGCTTTGGATGTCTTGAAGAGGACTTTTGAAAAAGAAGAATATGTAGAACATAGTTTTCTGCATTTATTTATAGAATTGGTGTAAATACAGGGGCTTTGAGAGCTTGATGAATATGACAATAGCAGAGTATAATTCTAAATTGAAAAATTAGAAGAATAAGCCATGGTAACATAATGCCCCCTATGGTTTTTAAGGGAGTATGTACATTAAAATTAAGAGGAATGCTTCCTTACATGTTTCCTCTTAGTCAAATTAAAATTCCATGCTATGTTCCTCTGCTACAGATGGAAAAAAATCTGTCTGGATTTTCTTAATAAAGAGGTCAGATGCTTCTAATGTAGATGCTCTAAATCTCCACCTTCTTTTTGGAGATCCAAAGTGTTTTCGAGTAAAGGAATTGCTTAGCTAGCTGAATACGTTTACATCCCAGATAGTTTAATGTAGGAAATCAGCACCTAAGGAAAGACAAGCAGTCTGCCCCAGAGGGGAGCTGATGCTCTGTAATGGAATCTATGGCCACTTGAGGGCAACATTTTACCACACATAACTAAACACAGCAGAATTTGACAGTAGAAACTAAAAACCTGGACACACACGTTTCCTCGGGACTCAGTTAAAAGGGCTACAGACATTCACACAGCATCGTTTTCCAATAACCTCTGGAAATGAGTCTTACCGGCCGTATCTGATGTATATCACGATTGTATGTCTCTTTAGGAATTCCCTTATTGCAGGATTTCATTTAACAAGTTAGTGCTTCCTTCAGTGAGCTAACCCTTTTGAGCAGAAACAGGCACAATGTGTTAATAGGTTTGCAGAGGTAAATACTCAGCAATAGTTATAGAGAAGTTAATGTGTTAATAACAATAGGACATTTTACTGGTAAATTAGCACTTTTTTTTTTTTTCAGGTCAGTTTTTTCATCCTGCTTTCCCACACAGTTTAAAAGCAAGTCTTCCCCCTTGTAATCTTTGTTCTGCTGTGGTCTCATGGTGCCAATGAGGGCAGAAGCCCTCATTGTAGTAGTACCTGGGAGAGGGAGCAAACTTGCTCATTTACTAAGCACTGGGATCCAAAAGAACTGTGAAGCTGGGCTGCCCTGCTCTGAACTTGCATAGGAGCTGTGAAGGCAGTGAAGTGATCCAAGACCTAAAATACATCATCTATGCCCACCTTTGAGCTGTAAAGGGGGTTACACCATGAAGTGGTTCTCTTTCAGTTCCCATGGAGCCCAAGAATTTGCTTTTAAACCTTCCCAATGAAAAAAGGAGTCGCTGATCCTTCTGTGATGGTGAAATGACAGCAATTAGGGCACACCCACAGGCACTTCTGTGTGTGCATATAGAGCAAGAAAAAAAATGTATGTTGGCTGTTGCAGGTCATGAAGGAGCCAAAGAGCAAATGTATGCAAGTTGGCTGTTCAAATTGGTTTTGTGTAATATGATGTGATGGAGGATATGAGGGGTTGCCCAAACACGATGTTTTAGGATCGTGTCTTGGATTGTTTTGTGTTTCAAGACTTAATGATCTTGATTATGTATTTCTTCTATTTCAGTAACTTCTGAAAAAGCCATTATTTTCATATATTTACATCTTCACAACCTGGGGACTGGGTGGGAGAGGAAAACTCCGGGAGAAAGTGGGAGTAACTCACTGTGAATAACAATTGCATGTTGTCAGAATGTAATGAAAATATTTTTTGTCTTCTGCTTTTAAGCTGGAATCCCACTAGTAAACTGTAGGCAGACTGATTTAGCAGTAAGTACACTCAGAACTCTGACAAAAAAAAAAAAAAAAAGACATTTCATTTCACTGACAGTCTTTTGATAGTAATCCTCTTGCTACCTGATGGATACAGGCAGCATTTCTGGAGCAGGGAGCATCTCTTCTTACTCCTTCCATAACATTTGTTGGGATGGGACTCAAAACACACTTCACTACTAAATTTGTGTCCTGGTTTGGGTGAAAACCGAGGAAATTCTATTCAGTGATTTTACTTTTCAGCTCAGGTTTTCTAACTGACTGCGTTTTCTGAAGTTAGCAGCATGTTTTGCAGACAGTGTCTGCTTCTAGAAGTGATAACACCTCATGTTTAGAGTTGCTACCAGGGATACCCAGACCTTTGCTAGAACTTGTGTATCACACTGAGGGGTGCAGAAAAGTGAAAGACTGCACCTGAGGGGAAGAGTGGACAGGACAGGTGACCCCAAACTGATGAACTGGGTATTCCATCCCATATATGTCATATCCAGTATATAAAGCTCAAGGGTCTGGAGGGTCTCCCTATCTCTTCCTGTGTCACTCTTTCGCTTTAGATCTCTTGATTGCTCTTTTGCTCTCTCCTGAAACCCAGTGCCAGAATCCAGCTCCTCCACAGCATCAGTGATGGTGATGTAATTACGATCAGGGGGGTTGGGTTCGGTACTGGCTTTGTAAATATTTGTATATATTTCATTATTATTTTAATTAAATTGTTCTAGTTTCTTTTTCAAATCACGAAGTCTCTCTCCCTTATTCCTTTTCTCTCCCCCTTTGAGGAGGGGAGGGGGTTGTTAAAAGAGTGCATCTGTTATTGATCTGGGTTGCCCTGACCCTAAACCATGACAATTTGCCACAGCTAAGGTTAAAAAAAAAAGTGATTATTTGTTATTCAAGCTACTGGTCCATAGGCATATATACAGTTAATATTTAAAATCCATGAAAAGACATATTCACAAGGTTTGTGAATAATGAGGCAGTTTCCCTTCCCCATAATGGCAAGGATCTTAAATGAGTTGTGCTGTCAATGGGAGAGCAAGAGGTTGTATAGTTTTCCATAATCTATAAAGCTTCTTCAGAATCATGTCATTAGCTTTCCTGTGGTAGTGCTCAGCAGAGCTAATAATGCAATTATGGTTCATGTAGTTAAACTATGCTATTGATATTTTTTTTTCCCAGGAGGCCTTCATTTCTAGCAATTCTAATCATCTTCATTGTACAGCTGTATGGATTTCACGTTTCACTACGAGGGAGATAAAATTGCAAATAAATACTGTATTTCCTAATGTCTCTGTAAATGCCATATTTAGTAACCATTAACCAAATGTTAGAGTCTATAAAATGTATAATTCTTTGTATAAAAAAAAATAAAATAGAAGAGGCCACATTCACTTGTCAGTCACCAGAATAGACTATCATGTTGGAGTAAATGAGTAGAATTTCATCCAACACTTGATGATTCTAATTTTTTGCTGCTATAATTAATTACATTTTCTGGTTTTGGTATACTAACTCTTCTGTCTGCCTACTGTGTTTAAACTGTAAGTATTAGAGTAAATTAGTATAATTAACACAAATGGTGTTTGTGTGTGTGTGAATCTTCTTTTAACTTCTCATTCTTTTGAACAAATCTGGAATCTGGAGTTCTGTGATTTCACCTGATACACAATGAGTATGAGTGCTGGCAAGTACAGATTAAGATGCTATTTAGGCTGTTATTAAGCATTAATTTATAACTCTTATTGAGGAAATACTGTATTTTTTTCTTTAGAAAATGAATGGTTCCATATGCAAAAATCTCAGTCCTGATATTTTGGAACGCTTGTTCAAAAACATAAAGAAATAAGGATGTTCAGTGCCTTTGTGGTTTCAAACTTCCACAATCAAGGTTGTTCTGGGAAGATAAATTATCAGTGTAATGAATCTCTGAAAGGACTGCTCTGTTCTCTAGAGAAAGATTTTGTTTCTATTAACTATTCTATTTCTTCTGAGTAAACTACCAAACACATTTACAAAGCCTTTAGAAAAAAAAAATTATAAGGTCATACTGTGCTAATGATTTTTGTGAGTAACATCTTCCTCCTTTAACATTTCCAGTACAAAAGGATTTGAGAATAAACACAAAGAAAGATTTCTATTAGGTGGCTGAGCTAAAAACAGATACAAGAGGACATGCCAATTAGTCTTCCTCAGTGGACCCCATGGAGATGAAAAGGAGTTGAAAATAAAAATAAACACTGCTAAGGTCTTAAATATTCCTGCAAAAAGTTGTTGTCTGTCTCTCTATGCTCTTAGTACCTTTAGTGAGGATATCTGTCATTTTCCTGCATAGAACAGAGACAATGGAACACCAGGTTGTCACCAAGGGATCTCATGGGATGTACAGCAGTCCAGGTTAAACCCAAGGGAGCTGAGATGGAGAGACAGCAAGACCAACTTTCATTATCAGAGTGTTACGGGCATAGAGCAGCTCCTGCCATTCCTCTCCATGAATTGTGAAGAGAAAGGGACTGTGCAGTATTAGAAATGGCAAGTCTTAGTGAAGTTCACATACATTTACCACTATAACCTGTATTTTAAATTTTTTTTCTATGTATTCTATCAATGTTACTTCTCACTGTTATATAATACCTGTTTGGGCTTTTGTTTTTCCATAACTCATTGTTACTGCATTACATGTTCAACCTGGCAGTTTTAAATATATAAGCAAAATAGATTCATTAATTAGAAAAATTACACATGTATAACTTAGTGTCCTCTTTTGCTTTTGTTTGCTTTACATGTGGTGTTAGGTTGAAGAAGGTAGATTTCCTTTTCCAGATCTGCTTTGAGCAGCCTAATGAATTAACATGTCTTTAAAAATGTGTGAGTTGACCAGTAGTAGTCAGTCAGCGTCCACTGAATGGTCCATGTAAACCAAGGCAAAAAAAAAACCCACCTGCTGTACAGCTTGGTGTCCCAGATGCATGCCTAGAATATGATTTGACTAGTTGGGATGTTAATAGGTAACTGCTCTTGTGTGAGTTTGTTGGAAAATCAGCTGTGGATGAGGATTTTTTAAAGTCTGTGTGCTATTTTTATTGGTTATCAGTTTTAATATCTGGAAATAATGTAAAAAATAAGATTGCCTGGTATCCTGCAATGTGTGTGTCACTGACACCCTTTTGATAGGTAAAGTTTCTGAAATGCAGTAACTACAAAAGAAAAATATTTTTAAATGAAGAGAAATTACTAATACTCTCTTCAGTAGACTTTCTAAACATTGCTACTAAATGTAGAAAACAAATTGGATTGAGATGCTTAATTCCTTTTAGCATTTTTTTTAAGAAGATGAAAAGCTCTATTAGAATTAGGCTCATCTGAAACGTATTATTCTTTCAGTATGCTAATTAATAGAGCAGGTTCATGGATTTGTTAATTAAAATAAGATACCTCAGGGAAATTGAAATTAATTTTGATGTCCTAATAGAGTTACCATTATGTCATTAAATCTGGTGGATGTCTTATCCAGTTCTCTTCTTTTTCTTCCCTTAAAAAGTGAATTTAGATATAGAATATTGAATGATGACTTTCTAAAGATGAGGAGATGAGTTGATAACCTTGGAATAGCTATAGCTCTCATGGGAGTGTCAGGACTTTTCACCTCATGTACTCTGAGTGAGCACTAAACTGTTCACCTCTAGGTTACTGGATCTGTGTTAGTGTTACTAAGGATTAAATTGTCAACAGTCATTCCAGTAGCCTGCTAGAATAGTTTACTAATGTTAGCTTGTATTTTCCAGAGATGGAACTAGCAAAATTCAGCCATCAGGCAGACATCATAATGACTGCCAAAAAAAAATATTGCACCTTAATGAAATGCCTTTCATGGGTAGAAGGCATCATGCAACAGCAGAGTGGTTAGTTGGGTATGTCCATGTTAGTTAATTAGTTTGTACAGAGCTTTTTAAGAGAATCACCGAGTTGTCCCCAGTTCTATGTTTGAGTGTAGTTTTGGAGCAGTCCTGGAGTGTGCAGGCTGATTCCTGTTACGTGGGACAAAATTAGAAGATGTGCTCAAGGAGCACATCAAAAGCGACCAATGGCACTCAACTGAAGAGCCACACAAAAGCTGAAGCAAAACTCAGGGTCACTGAGCACATGCAAGTCCTCAGTGCCTGCCTTCACTTTCCACAGGTCTGCTGCTGTTGCACTGCCCTAATGTGGATAATGGCTAATGTGGGTGTAGCTGAGGTGGTCCAGATCTTATCTAGTGCCTTGACAACAGATCAGACTTGATGTGACAGTAGCTGCAAATGTGGATTTCAATGTAAGTTACTTTTATAGAAGGAAAAGCACTTGAAATATATTCCATGTTTTATGATACTCTGACTTTCCAGTACACTTTGGTCAGTAAGGAAGGATGAGTTGAATCATAGAATGTTAGGGGTTGGAAGGGACCTCTGGAGATCGAGTCCAACCCCCCTTGCTAGAGCAGGACTGTCCAGGGCATGTTGCACAAGAACAGATCCAGATGGGTTTTGAAAGTCTCTAGAGAAGGAGACACTGATGAGTTTGTGTTTAATAAGCAAAAAGAAGTGGAGATTATTTGTGAACTTCAGTTGAATTTGGCAAATGGTTTTAACCAAAAATTAACTCTGGTAAAATTAATTTCAGCTTCTTAAAATAGAGTAATCACATACTGTTTATTAGAGTAAGCAGAAGAGAGGCATAGAATGCCTTTGTTTCCCACATACAGTTAAAGCAGTGCACTTCATATGTGTTTCCAGGGTACTCTTGACAGGGATCTATAAAAGAATTCTCTCTGACACTCAAACCCAATGAATGGTCCCACTTCCTCTGCTTTTCTCCTAAAACCAGTTTAATATGTTACAAATGGAAATATTTTGGTCTTGGATTGGATTCAGTATTTTGGCCTAACCAGCTAATTCAGCTGTTACAGAACTGCTAGGAAACTAGACTGTGATTGAGGCGGTGCTCACCAGCACTTCCTACAGCCCCCAGGAGTGCTGTATTTTCATGAGAACAGGATTTTATAGGTAATTTTAAAGCAAACGAACAAAAACCCCAAGGAAAACCAAAATCAACAACAAAACAAAAAAACCCCAAGCAAACCAAACCAAAACTACAAAATGCCACATGACAAAACATCATCCCCTTCCAGAACTGACAAAAACCCCAAACATTTCTTCCCAAAGGAAACAACCAACCAAACAAAAAAGCCCCAAAGCCTTTTCCATCTGGTATTTAAAAATTGATTATGAAAGCTGGTTTATGAATTTTCAGTTGATTGATGTATCTTGCTGACATAAATATGTTTGTTCTGACTCCTATCAATACTTGCTAGGGGGGTAGCATTAATATGTCTGTTACGTGTTAAATACCGCTATACCACTTCTAAATGCAAGTGATTAAAAGGTTTCTTGAAAGGTTTCTTTCCTGATCTTTTCTTACATCACCTTTTTAAGATTACTCTTTCCCAGTTCAGTGGAATTCAAAACAAAGAGCCTTTGTTGTTATATCAGTTGTTATTTTAAAGGTTGTATTTTATTCTTCTATGAGTTCAAGCACAACATTCACCTTGTGGAATAGCTGTGGTAAACCTACCATCAGCAGACGATGCAGAGGAGCCTGTTCTGCAGTGCTGTGTGCAATCCGTGTGCTGTCAGCACGAGAAGTGACTGGTGAGCCAGCCGGTCAGCGCTGCCGATGCCAGGATGCTGGCTGCAGTATTTCAGCACGACTGCAGACGTCTCCAGCTGGGAGGAGTTACTGTAGACACAAGCTGAAGCAAGACACCTCACAGCCCAAAGTTCAAGGTGAGTTCCACACTAGATGGTGGCTGATTGAAGAAATTTATATTTTATTTTTATTTTTGGCATAGAAAGCAATACTGGCTAAAATTATATAACGTGGAGCTTCTTGTTGCACAGGATCACAGTCTGATACTTATGCTCTGCTCAGCATTTCTCCCTGTACTAAAGGCAAGTCTAGGAAAGGGAAGGTTATGGAATTTTCTATTAAAAAATAGACAATAACAATGCATCTTAATGACAGGGACAATTGATATTTTGAGGAAAGGAAATTTAAAATGGAAATGGGTATTAGTGATCACCCCTTTCAATAACAGGGAAGCTTGGGCTTTGCTTGGTGAGGCTTTGGGTGCATTTCATGATGCCTGCATGTTCTCCTTAACCTGCCTCTGGGCACAGGCACAGAGCATCCCTGGATACTTGGACCTCAGTAAGGGTGAGTGGGGAGGAGCTGAACTCTTTTGCTGGAACTTGTCTATGTGGACAAGAAGAGAGGCAATTCTTCCTTGCCTGGGAGGACTGATAATGATACAGTGAGCAGCATAATCTTTTCCCTGCTGAGTACAAGGGCAAATATCTTCCACCAGGTTTATAAGGCAGTTTTCCAAGGAACAGGGACAACAAAACAAACAACTTTTCCTAATATTTTGAATTTGGTTGCTGTCTTCTGTGTTTTCTTGGTGCCTCTGACCACTAGTGCAAGTGTTTTTTGTGAAACCATTGACATTCTGGCTGTGGTGCCTGTATAAAATAGAAGGGTGATTAACACTCCAGAAAAGCAATACTTATGCTGAATATGCTCTATTGATCCACCTGGTTGACTATTAATATATGTTGTCTGGAAGAAAATTCTGTTTTTTGACTCTGTGTTGTTTGGAGCAATGTCTTAGTCCATTAATATGTTTCTTACAGGCTTCAATAGTTTGTGTAATAACTTTTAACTGCAATGGTGTCTGTACATCAGATTAGTGGGGCTGGATCCCTGTACTTTTAGAGAAATTATAGTTCTAGAAAATATGCAGTGTAATGGTTCTTTAGGGGAAAAAGACAGGTCCTTGATATATCAACTCCTCCAGCCAAGCGCTGCTTGTGCTGATCTGAATAGTATCACTGATTTTAACAGACCCATGCTAACTTGTATTGAGGATTTGCCCATCAGACTCTATTATTTACAGCATGAGCTAGAAAAAGTATATTTTACAGGTAGAGAGAATACATGTACACACTGTTTGGGGTGGGTTTTTTCCTTTTTTTTTTTTTTTTTTTTTTTTTAAATATCTGTGAACAGATTACAGATCTGTTAGGTAATTAGGTCCTTTCCAGCCCCTAATATCTGTGATCTGTGATCCCCTGGAGCCTTCTGCAAGGGGCAGAGTTAGTGAGCTGAGTGCCTTGGCAGAATTCCCCTTTGGGTGCTGCCACTCTGCTTCTTGAAATCTTTAAGACTTGACTAGAAATAGCTGTACATAGTTCTTTAAATGTTTGTTCTGATTTCTTGAGTAATTTTTCTCTTATTTCTAAATCACACCAAAATATCACTGGATATCACTGGATAAATATGATTAAGTTATCTGTTCCTGAAGTCCTTAAGATACTCTTAATCACAATTGGAGCAGATTTTGACCTGTATGTATTTACTTTTTTTAAAGGCAAAACTTTCGGATCAAATAAAATTGTTAATGATTGTCTTAATTTTTTTTTAATATTTTATAATCTTTAAATATTATTTTATAGTTTTATTTATAAGGACCTATGCCAATGCTAGACTATTGTTTAGAAATCCTCAAGAAATCTGTTGATATAATCTACTAAAATTATTGTTTCAGAATAAAACAATAAGAATAGGCTAAGAGGGGACATTGTAAAAGATATAGAAATTTGTGAAAGAAATGGAAAGACATAAAATGTACTTCAATCCAAGTTTTATATCTTTCTATTACCTATTTACTGCAATTTTGTAGATAATGCCAGAAGAATAGTTCTTTGGGGTAGAACTGCTTCAGGGAAATGTTTATTTCATGAGCAGCAGGATAATGAAAACCTGGCTCCTGCACACAGGTGGACCTGTGTGTGCCACCATGGTGGCTCTTACTGGGGAGTCTGTGCCATGGCTCCAGCAGCTCCCAGCACCACCAGGCTGTCCTGTTCCAGAGCCCACAAATGCTGTAGGAGTGACTGGGACTGATCCCATGTAGATATGGAATGTGGCACAGACAGGCTGTGTCAGTGTCTGTGTTCCTCCAGATCAACATGTGAGCTGCTTAGATGTCTCAAAAATGCTTTAAAAATGTTTGAAATGTCTTCTTTCAGCATGTTTTTGTGTGTGTGGTTTGTCTGTTTCAGGCACCTTTATTAATGTATAATGCTTGCTTTATACATTGGCAGAATTATTGGGATTTTTTTGTTATTGGATGGTTTTCAAGGAGGTAAAGTAAGTCTTTATTCATTTTTAAAGGCAGATGAGTGTCATCTCATCTGAGTTTTCATCTGTCATTTTCAAAATTAGACTTACTGTATTTATCCAGAGCTTTTCCTCTCCTTTCTTCTTTGTTTAGGCTTTGTGTCTGCTCTCCAGGTTAGTCTCTCTCCTCCAGTGTAAACACTTCAGTAATTCTTAATCTTTATTACCGGTGATGTCAAACTTCTTTCCAGTCCAGACGGATTGATTGTTTAGTGCCCGTTTTTCAACAGCCAAGGTTTTTTGCCTGTGGGCTGCCCTCTCCATTTACCTGGTTCTTCCAGGAGTGGGCGCAGGAGCGACTGGCTGCTGGGTCAGGCTGTGCTGCCACCACATGCAGGGGCTTCTCAAGCAGGCAATGAAAAATCCTTGGAAGTTTTTTGTAGGCAAATTTTGACATGTTCCATAGGTTGACCTGAGGACATTGCATTTACTAATCTAGCCAATAAAGATCAGACCGTTCCAAAGCAGTAGGACTTTCAGTAACAGAGAGAACAGAAAACAGTCCCCAATACCTCACTCTGCTTTGCTGGACATTCTCCATGGGCTCTGTCCATAGGCTCTACCATTTTGCAGCCATGTATCATACCTGTCTGCAGATCACATGTGCTTAATGATCTCCATGGTTAATTTGGGCACTCGAGGCAGATGTATTAGCTGCTAAGTCAAGGTTACTCTCCCTCTTTCTCTTAATTTCCTCCCAGTGCAATGTGGGTTATTACATGTGTTAAGTTTTGGTATGGATAATGCTTGTCTGGAGTGAAGCACAGCCAGTCTGGTTTAATTCTCCAAATCCAGTTAAAATACCTCACATGGATCAGCAGAGCCCAGCACAGGGGTGTGTGTGGGGGACTATGGTAGCAGGGGAGAGGGGGGGGTACAGAGTCACTGGGTACAGTTATGACATCCCTTGTAGGGGAGGCTGATGCTACATGGACAGATTACAGAGAGAGATCCAAGGTAGCTTTTCCTGTTCTGTACACAGGAAACATTTACTGGGGACCAAGAGTAGGGAAATACAGGTAATTAGCTCCTCTGTCCCATAAGAAATGGAAACATAAATATTGAATTATAAAGATAGAATTTGTGTAGTCTCCGAATATATACATACATTATAAAGAAGGATTTTAGGTCTGTGTGTTCAGTTAGCCAGTGGGTGTTTTTCATCTTTGTATTCACAAACCACTTTTTCCTCTTTCCATTTGTTCAAATGACTTGAAATGAGTAATGTTTTTCTTGTTTGTTAGCATCATCTCCCCCTGTTGTCCATTGACATAAAATGCAGTGTTCTGGAACATGAGAAAGGCAATACATTTCCTCCAGTTCTTTGTAAGCTGATATGAAGTAGACAGACACCTTCTGAAGTTTTGTGCATGCTGTGCTCTTTTTTTCTTTGCTGCAACAAGAAAAACCTTTTCTTTTAACCTGGCTTCCTTTGAAGAAGTAACTCAGGAAGCTTCATGGCCTCTCAAGGTAAGTGCATCTATAGTCTGTATTTTTAGATCCTGTTTACAGAAAACTCAGTCTTATACATTTCCAGCAATCAGCAGTCTGATGAAATGAGAGTTTCAGGCTAAAACTACATCAGCCAAAGCACAGTTGTTTTGGCTTCCTTTAATTTTTCAGCATTCAAGAGGCTCCTAAGGAGACGAAAATCTATACTGGAATGTTATTTGAATAAAATATGTTGTAAGATGTTAGCATGTGCATTCAATCAGAAAATTTAATGTTTTCATCTTTGTGTTTAAACCTGTCAGTACAGAATGAGTGGGAAAGGCATGTACTGAGCCAAGGGTACCACTAATTTTTGCACGCTTCTTTCCTATTCCTCTTCAAAAATACCAAATAAGAAAATGCCTTTTACTCTCAAACTGGCCACATAGGGAAAATTAATAGTTGAAGAATAACTGGATTCAATAAGACTACTATCTGGGTTAATCTTTGACACATTTTGCCTTTTAGCAGCCTCCAGGTGGGTACTCGGGGCTCTAGGCAAATACTGCAGCATGCTCATCTACCAGCCTTCTAAATTCATTTTCTTCATGCTTTCAAATACTTAAACTACACAGAAGGATACAAATCTGTTTTTTCTTAATATTAAGGCAACACCACAAAGGTCACCCTATTGTAATGTACAGAGGGAGATGTTGACCAGGGACTTTCAGCAGTGTCTATTCACATTTGCCAAATATTCAACTGATCTTTGTTGCTCCCAAAATACTCCAAACATTCTGCATTTACAGCACTAAAAGATATACAGAATTGCAGCTTGTACCCTTGCAATATATGTTTTGGGGTTTTTTTTACTTGTCTTTATCCATGTCAGAGATCTGAAAAAGTGTCTTTTTAATGAATAGTAGTTAAGAGAAGCAGAAAGTAGTAATGTTGTGTAATATGGTTTCATAATGAAGGAATTTGATAATATAATTTCAGGAACAAGTAATGAAGCAAATTATATTTGTACAGAATGTTTACTGTGTTATACGGTAACTTTTAAATATTTCTGTACCACAAATGAAATGGAAAACATCCTCAAAGTAGATAAAGTGTCAGAATAGCTTGGATTGTCATCAATATTTAATGTATTTATTGTTTGATTTCTGTATAGCTTAAAATTTGACAGAGCTGAAATTTATTGTCTTTTCTCCTTATTATTCAAGAATAACACTAACACTTGGCCACTTCATGACATTTCATGTAACAACAAAAGTTATTGGCAGTAACAGAACCCTGTGAGGCAAAGCGATGCAGAAGAGCATATAAAATATTTATTACTCAGTTATACATTTTTAAAAGCCAGCTACAAATTCAAGGGGGTTACTACTTCCCGTGGTTTTAGATTTTGAAATAAAGCAGTGGCTGCAAAGACAAATTAAGATCAAAATATGATTAAATGAGGAATCAACCACAACACCACCTCAAATAATGCTAAAGGAGCTCATTTAAACCCCCAACAGCAAAAGAGAAGAGCTTCAGACTTAGAGCCTTCTGGATTCTGGGTCTCAGACTGCATCATGCCTTAGTGCTGTCACACAGGAGATAAAAATGAACAGTTAGGGGGCTGCTTTACTGCCGAAGTGCAGGAGTTCAGCTTAATACAAGGATTTGTCTTTTGTATGTGGAGAGCTTCAGCTTGCTTTTTCTTGTTTCAGCAGAGTCAGTGTTACTGAAGGCTGTGGAAAGATGCTCATAGTAAAACCAGTAGGAGCTTGTTGAGAAATCAAATGGCTAAGGTGATCACTACACTGTGGGAGATGGTGCCAGTGCATATGAAGAAGTGTGGGGACACAGATGCCTGTAACAGTAAATACTCCCATTACCTTCACAGCACTAGCCAAGGTAACCATCACTGTGTCCTAAAGGGATTGTTTGCAATAGCAAACAAAACCCACAGCCTAACGATATCTGATCTTTTCATTAAGGTGATAATGCATAGTACACCGTGTAGACTCTGATACCAGGGTTGTAACATCCAGCTTGAGGAATTCGAGATCCCTGGAAAGATTCTCTAATTAAGGGAAAATATTCATGCCCTGAAGATGCTAGAAAGCATCTTGCTAGAAGCAAGCCCTCGGGAGCTCAGTGTGCATTAGCATGTAGGGCAGCTCATGGGGTGCAGGGCTGAGCAACCTGTGCTGAGGAGCTTGTGGCCACCCTGTGTGTGAGTCCAGACCAGCTTCAACTTTGTTGCACAGACTGAGTGCTCATAAACTGTTAAAGGAGATTATGTGCCCTCCAAGACAGCATCTCCTGGTTTAGCTTCATCTATTGTGATGCTACTTTGCATTCTCTACATATGAAGTGAATAAAGTGTGGGACCATTGTGTGGTCCAGCAGAGCTTTATAAAGTGAATCAGAGTGCTGGAAGAGTGGGACCATCATAGGATTCATTTCAGATCCTTGCTCCTGATCTGAACTAAAATGCTGACACAGTGACAGGCAGAATGTGACATTATTGTTCCAGTTTGGATCCTAGCAGCTGTTCATGTCTATTTTATTTTTCCTCCTCTTCTCCTGTAGAATCTCAGGCACAAATCAACCCAATCTTTAAGGATTACCTCCCTAGTTCTGCTGACCTTCCTGAACAGAATAAGCCTGTTGAACCAACAAGTCTCTGGAAGAACACATCACACACTCATAACTTGCCACCTGGTTTGGAGTACCTGAGCCAGGTACTGAATCTTTCCAAATGTTAGAATTGTTTTATTTTCTTTGTATGCTTTTTTTCATACCTCTGGGACAGGGCTTGCTGTGGTTTTGGTTGGTTTGTTGTTTGGGTTTTTTTCCTGGTGGAGGGGCAAATGGAGAGTCTTTTTAGTTGTTTGATATTACTATGAAATAAGAAGCATAGGAATGACAAGTCCTTCCTTCATTGCTGTCATTCATTTTTATAGGTATCAATTTATTGTGCATGCAGCTCTCCTTGCACCAAAAAACATGGGGTTTCCTTCCTCTAGAACTTTTTGTAGGTCATAGTATTGTCCTGCCAGTTTCATTCCAGCTCCTTAAGAGCTCACACTCAAGGAAATGATTATCAAAATCCAGCTGGCTTCAAAAAGATTAAAATAGCCAAAGAATTGTCACCTCCTTCTAACCTATCCTCTGAGGAACATGAAGGTCTTCTGAGCAAACTACTTCTGTCAAGGATAGTGCTCTCCAGGTTAGAGGTAAGGTCCTGGGGAGGCAAGCTTCTGAGACAGCTTTGCAAGTGTAAGCCTGGTTGGATACAAACCCACACTCACCCTGTGCTGGATCCTGGGGCAAGAAAGTGCTAGTTCTTGTGAGAGAGAAATGCCTTGAAATAGCAGCAGACACTGTGAGAGTGGTGAGACACTGGAACGGGTTGCCCGGAGAGGTGGTGGAACTTCCATTCTTGGAAGTTTTTAAGCTAGATGGGGCTCTGAGCAACCTGATCTAGTGGGAGGTGTCCCTGTCCATGGCAGGGGGTTGGAACTAGATGATCTTTATGGTCCTCTCCAACCCTAAAATTTCTATGATTCTAAGTAGGTCACTGGCAGGGGATGGCAAGCGAGTGCTAAAGTCTTCTTCATCCTACTGGTAAATGTACAGCTGTCCATCTTGCTCTGTGAAACCTCTCAACTTCTGGAGAGCAGACCAGATCTGTTCCTAGAGCTTCATCTCTTCCTAATTTTTTGTTTTGTTTTGTTTTTACTGCTACAGCTTTGACAATCCAGTTTGCATTTCACATGTGGATGGATTCTGCCATTCATATTCAAGTAATGCATCATACACTCCACCTGGTATGGTCAGGGACAAAATCAGGCTCCTGATGTGATCAAGTTGTGATTCTGATAGAGAGGCTTCTGCTGTGTGTGTATTTTAATAGTGCTGGAAAATGTTTATTTCACTCCAGGTCTATATTTTAAAAATACATTTCTGGTAGTTTTGTACAGAAGCAGAAATGGAATGTATTTGGAGAAGAGTTACCTAGATAGATAGTGAAACTGTGAGACCCTTCAGAAACAATCTTTCATGTGAAGTTAAGATTTTCATTTCATGGTGCCCATGCACAAAATGACATGTGCTGTCAATTACATGAACATTTGCTCACAAACTGGGGGAGCTACATTTTCCACTCTGTGAGTGATTGTGATAGTAACTATTTGGCAGGTTACATATTCAATCTTTTGCACAAACATGAATTATACCTCAGATTTGCCCATAGTGTGGGTAAGCATATTATTCTATTGCTCCATTTTATAGAAGCTTTACAACTGATAAAGACAAAAGAGAAAAAGACAAAAGAATGAGTTGTTAGAACTATAAGTAGAACTCATGTCCTCATTTATGTTGTACTCAGCCCAATAACCATGACTGTTGTAGCCCTTGTTAACTATTCTTAGCTTTTTCTGCAGTCTGAAAAGTGGAAAGCATGTATGCAGTGGTGATTATTGGCATATACTCCACAGCTGGAGCTTCTGTGTGTTGCAAAACATTTTGGTGTGCAATGCTGAAGCCATATTGGCTGTGTGGCTAATGAGACAAGCTCATATGGGACAGACTGGAGCAGAAAGGAGATCCAAATGGGCTGCCTGCAGAATGAATGTGGGATTGATTCACAGCTGCCAGGATAATCCCTTGGGATTTGTCCTGAGGGACTAGTGGCTTTTCACATAATGAAGTTCTTGAATGAAGATGTTTCTAACAGAACTGGGAATTTTTATGAAGCCTTGAATACTGTGCACCCTTCTGGTTGTGTGTGTATTGAGGAAAGGTGGGTCTAAATTGAAACAGGCATAGACAGGTGCTGCTGAAAGGACATGGAAAATAGAGAACCTGCTTTAAAACAAGATGGCAATTGTTTCATCTTTAGACTGAGAAACTACCAGAAAGGGAACTGTGACAGAGTATCCAGGAGAGTAAACAATCTGTGAGAAAGAAAAACATTTAATCCACAGAATTGTCCTACCAGAATTTATAACAAATGATTGTGAATAAAAACAGGATAACAGAAATGAGATTCTGGTATTACCTCCAACAGAAGTGGGGAAGAGAGCTGGATAGCTTTCAGAAAGCTGAATATATTTCTTAATAAGACCATGTTATGTTTGATTCTGAAATAAGTATCCAGACTTAGTTAATCTCAGAGAGCAGCTGAGGAAACTGGGGCTGTTTAGCCTGGAGAAAAGGAGGCTCACTGGAGACCTTCTAGCTCTCTACAATTCTCTGACAGGGGGTTGGTCTATCCCCCCAAGTGACAAACAATAGGACAAGAGGAGATGGCTTCAGGTTGCAGCAGGTGTTAAGGTTGGATATTAGCAAAAACATCTTCACAGAAAAGGTTGTAAAGCCCTGGAACAGGCTGACCAGGGAAATGGTGGAGTCAGCATCTCTGGAGGTTTTTTAAATGATGTTGTAGTTGTGGGGCTTGGGGATGTAGTTTAGCAGTGACCTGGCAGTGCTGGATTAATGGTTGGACTTGATGATCCTCTGGGTCTCTTCCAACTGAAATGATTCTGTGTTTCTACGTTGTGCTATCATTCAGGCTTAAGCAATTTTGTAAAAATCTTTAGATTTGGTTAGACTGCTCAGATGTAAATTTAATGCTCACAAAACTGAATATTGAGAAATAGCTATGTACAATGAATCCTATCATATCTGAGCTCAAACAGCTCTTGTAAACCAAAGGCCTTTGGGTGGGGATTTCAAGTGAATTCCATTAATCCACAAGTACCCCAATAAAAGATGCAAAAGAACAGCTGCCTTGCAGAAACCAGAGAAAGGTAAAACAGGCCTAAAAAGTGGTACTTTCTCAATATTTTTTATACACTGTTCACAATAAAACAACACAGAGACCAAAATCACTGAAAGATTTAATGCTTTGGACTCATTATTTTCTTTTCCCTATGAAATTTTATGTGGGGCAAAGAAATCCATATTAAAATCAATACTAAGATATTAAAAAGCTCTACCATCTTTAACTTGGTTATTTTTTTTTTCCTCAGCAGAGCACTTCCCATGAGCTCCAAGAGTTCACATCTCTCATGAAACCTAAGCAACAAACATAAAAGATTATTGGGAGAAAATTTTTAAGTCCAAATATTTTTTATTATTTCAATTACTAGCAGGCACATTCCAGAGATTAATGAAAGGGATAAAGAAGTTTCTTTTTAATGGCTTTTCTTTGCAACCTGAACTAGCTGCAGGAGATGACTAGAGTTGACAAATGGCTACAACAGTTTGAATATGTACTAGGCAAGATTTATCAATTGTAAAATACACAGATGCTGGAGAGCTGTGACATGCTGCTCTCAAGGTCGTTGTGTGCTTTTTGTCTGCAGCTATGAATAGTGGCAAAATCCTGTGCTAAGTGTTTGCCCATGAGGAATTTAAGCAAAAGAGGTTAGCAAAGGCTAAACTATCACATAAAACAGGCACAAAAATTAATATAGAACTGAAAGGTAGACTGAAATTAAGTCTTGCTGGCTTTATAATACTAATGGCTGTTCTCTAAAAAATAGTAATGTTGAAGGAACCATAAGCACAGCAAAGCTGGGTATAAGGGCATAGAGCTTTTATCCTGCATTTGTAAACATCTCACAGGGGAAGACATTTTCACTCAGCTGAGGGATTCTCTGGGGAGCTGCTTTACTCATTCTGGTGCCCTGGTGCGATTGCTTGACACACTTAGGGTGCAGGACACCCAGTGCCTGAGATCAGTGTGTTTAAAGCTTGTGTGTGCTGTCATTGGTATCATCTTATTGCCTTGCTGGGATGCTCAAGTGGGGTCCTTTGGGATGTGGCAGCAGTGCATTTTAAGCTTGAGCCCAAACTCATTCACTCCTGCATTGCCATGGTGCCCAGTGCTAACCTGAGCTTTGGAGTAAGGGTTTTTCTGTCTCCAAGACCAGAAGGGAGGAACAGGAGCAAGAAGTGGGTCCTGCTTCTCACACACATCTTTCCTTTTTTATTGTCTTCCTCATTCCCCCAGCAAAGATTATTTTTCTTCAAAAGGGTGAATTGCATAACTACAGTACCCAATGTTGCAGTCTTCAGTCATCCTTTCAGAGAGATGTTAAAACTATGACTTGAGATAGACCTCAGGAACCCAGCTAATGCACCTCTGGAAGGAAAGAAATCCCAATAACAGAGAGGAAAGCAATAAAAAAGGACAAGTGATCACTGGCAGTACCAGACCTTTCTAACAACAACCATCTTCCTTATTGTTTTCAAACAGCTGGACCAGATAATTATTCATCAGCAAGTGGAGCTTCTTGAAGGTATGGTGCAATTCTTATCACTCTCCAACAATGATGGTACACAGATGTCTCCAAAAAGCTTCAAAGTTTTGCCCCCAACTTGCTGGCCTTGTGTCAAGCCCACAATGTGATGCTAGTGTGCTGAAAGTTCACTTTCTTTATGCATGATCTGCAGCAAACCAAAGAGGAGAAAAAGATTACAGAGAGTAATCTCTACAGCAGTCCTAAATCCTCTCCCTCAGGCACCTCCCTCTCAAAATTATTAAACTTTAGCCATTTTTGCAATCTATGGAAAATTTATTGCCTTTAATAATAAGCACATGCTGCACAAAACAAAAGGACAGAAGAGAAAAATGAAGCATGAAAGTTTGTATTTACATAGTTCCTCAGAATTTCTTAGTATTGAACAAATATTAAATTCTGCAAGGAAAACATTTTCTAATGTGTTTCTCCAACTTAAAATGTTTTTGATTCAATTCTTGGGTACCTCACTGGATGAAATTTTTGTCACTGAAGTGGGACAGCATCATATTGGTCTTTTCACCAATGATAAAGAAAAAGCCTAAGCCAGAACTCAGGATCTGAATATTGTTTTAGGATATGTACTTAAATCTATAGAAAATCGAAGTCTTTGAACTAGATGTCCCTTCAAAATACAGACATTATTATTTCCTTTTTAATGTTATTTTTTTTTCTGGTATCTTTATTTAAAAACAATTTTTTAAACGCTATATTAAGGTAGTATTCTACTTGTTTTGTTTTATTAGCCATACTTGGTACAGAGACATCCAGCAAATATGAAATCAAAAACCATTTGGGACAAAGAGTTTACTTTGCAGTAGAAGAAAATGATTGCTTTGATCGTAACTTGTGTTCACCTATAAGATCTTTCACCATAAGGATTGTTGATAACACAGGCCGAGAAGTGATTACAGTGAACAGACCCTTGAGATGCAACAGCTGCTGGTTCCCCTGCTTCCTGCAAGAGGTGAGTGAATCCTAATTGCCTCTTGTCTGAGCATCAGCCTGTATGTGCACAGCATTAATGAAGCCTCATGCTACCTCTGTGAGGATGGCAGGAAAGAATTCACACTCAGCCTGGGGGGACTGAGTGACTTGGTTTAGAAGTAACTTGATAAAGAATGTCCTTTTGGGAGTTACATTCCCAGTATTCCTCCTCCCTTTCATGGGATCTTAATTCCCTGACATCCCCAATAAAGCTTTTGTGTCTGATAATGCAGGTATATCTCCAATCAGGTAACACCCCAAAACACTGCTTGTCCTGACACAGACTAATATCCCTTAGTGCTATGGATGGAAATCACCCACTCTACTTCCAGAGTATGAAGGATGGAAAATCCTTGGGAGGCCACTAGTGTGTGTGGGTATGACTGGGAGGAAGCTCCCCAAGGAGGCTGATGTTTTGCTCTATGGCTCTGCCTCTTCAAGGCCATATATCTCTTGGAAACTGCAGGACTTGGAAAGAAGTTGTTTTGAGTGAAAATGTAGATCCTACAAAGTATCAGATCTTATTTTTGACTCCTCTTTATTCAGACAATTTCTCTTTTTACAAAAATGTTTTCTAGGTTAACTTATCTACCCCAATATTGTTTTTTTTTATTTTATTTTTTAAAAAAAAGTCCTTTGGTAGCATGGCTACTGTATAAAAAAAGGTTATACGATACTCACTGATTACATTTTAAAAACTTTTCATAATACATGACTTTTATCAAATCTTTCATTAGATGTAAGATGTTAGCTTCTGGTGCAGCTTTTGAGCTTTGTATTTTCTGTTGTATTTAAAAACTATTAGATAGCCCTTGTAATAGCCTTTTCAGTTGGTGAAAATTAAATATAATTAAATTCTGTAAGTACATATTTTGTAATGTATATAAAAATGCACTATTATGGACAAATATACTAATATAAAATTAGCTTATAAGATTTTTTTTTCTTTGTTAGCTAGAAGTTCACTCTCCACCAGGTACAATAGCTGGGTATGTTGTACAGAACTGGGACCCTTTTCTGCCAAAGTTTACTATACAGAATGAAAATAAAGAAGATGTGCTGAAAATAATTGGCCCATATGCAACCTGTGGCTGTTTTGATGATGTTGATTTCGAGGTATGTTTCTTATGAGTGTTAAGAATTTTGAAGTTTTACTATGTTGATTAAGTTTCTCACTCAAAAATCCTGTTTTAAAAATACTGTAAGTTGCTGTAATTATGTAACAGAAGTACAGGGATGTGCATTGGACTTCCTGATGTACAATCAGATTCATGGAATCACAGAATTGCCATGGTTGAAAAAGACCACTACCCTCCCAGTGTACAATTGTCAACTATAACAACAAAAAAAAAAGAACAACCAGAAAAACCCATACCAAAAACCACTTCACCATCCCACTAGAGCATGTCCTGCAGTGCCTCATCTAGATGTTTTTGAACACTTCTAGGGATGGTGACCCCACTACCTCCCTGGGCAGCCTGTTCTAGCACCTGGCTACTCTTTCAGTAAAGAAATTCATCCTCACATCCAATCTAAACCTCCACTGGGGCAGCTTCAGGTCATTTCCTCTAGTCCTGTCATTTACTTGAGAGAAGAGGCTGCACCCACCTCATTACAACCTCCTTTCAGGGAGTTGTAGAGAGTTATAGGGACTCCCCACAGCCTCCTCATCTCCAGACTAAAGAATCCCAATTACCTTAACCTCTCACAGCACTTGTTTTCCAGAACCTTCATCAGCTTGGTTACCTTTCTCTGAACTCACTCCAGCACCTCAATGTCTTGCTTGTGGTGAGGGGTCCAGAACTGATCACTAGAGGTGCAGCCTCATCAGGGCTGAGTACTGGGGCACAGTCACTGACCTCCTCCTGGCCACATTATTTCTTATACAGGCTAGGATGCCATTGGCCTTCTTGGCCACTTGGGCACACTGCTGGATCTCAGAAAAAGCTCCCTGTTCAGCCAGGCTTGTTTATTCCCAGCCATTTTTGTGGCACATAGGGACAGCCTGCTGCTGTGCTCTTAAGATTTTCTTCTTCAATATCATCCAGCCTTCCTGGACCCCTTTGTCCTCCAGGATTGTCTCTCAGAGCACTCTCTCAACCACCATCCTGAACTGGCTGAAGTCAGCCCTCAAGAAGTCCTTGAGGGAGGTTTTGCTGACCCCCCTCCTTACTTCACTAAGAATCAATAACTGGGCCCTCTGTACCCCTCAGAAGGGAATCCCCTGTAACAATGACCCTCATTCTATTTTTTCATAGCAGCTGTCCTAACGTGTAGGGCTGCCTGCCTCAGCAGTTCTATGGATGGACCTTCATCTACATCCTCATTTGCCTGGTCCTCCAGTTCCAGAGCCCCATATCTATTGTGTAGCAGCAACTGGGAAGGCAGAGGAAACTGAGTAGCGATTTTTCTGCCACCCCATTCAGGGACTTTTTTCCTTTCACCCTGCCTTTTAGTTCACCTCCTTCTGCCTGGGGGCAAGAGGGGAGCAGTTTCTCTGCTTCCTGTGGAGCCTCCACCTGCTGTCTTGGCCTTGGGCTATGGCCCCACCAACCACGAGTGGTCTTCTCTCACACTCCCTGATGTTTTTCAGTGTCTCCACATCTGTCACCAGGTTGAGCAGATAATTCACCTGGTTACAGTATACACAGGGGCTGTCTCTGCTGCCTCTAGTAGGAGCAACAGACACAGACATTCTGTGCAGCCTGGGACCTGACCAGCTGTATGTCTCCAGGGCAGCTCTGTCTAGGTCACCACATTCTTTTTGGCTGTGGTTTTGGCCTAAGTGGAAACCATGGCTGAGTTTTCTTCTGGGAGGGGGATGACTTTCACTTGGATGATTTCTAAACAGGAGTGACAATTTCTTCAAGGATATAAGCAAGTTGCTAAATTAAGTCCTTTGCAGTCCATCAGCCCTCAACTCAGCCATAGATTTTGATGGGCTCAGTGTTTCACCCTGGCATTCATGCATTCACTGTTACCTGATACATAGTCCCTTGAAGCCTGTGACATTGAATCTGCTGCCTTCATTACTCTCTGTAGTGAGAGCTACAGGCGGGATTACTGACCAATATATCTACATCCATTTGACCACATTCAATGGGAGAAAAATAATAATTTTGAGAAGTCACTGAGTAATTTAAGGGATAAGAGGGAGAATGGGAGATACTCTGAGAAACCCTAGGCAAAGTTTTCTGATGTGTACAAAGCACTTTTTAGCATTTAAGGAATCATAAAAGAGTTTCTGTTTTGATTAAGTCATCAGACACATATGAAGACTTCAGTAGATACTGCCTGAAATTTCAACAAACTGAGAAACAGGCAGTTGGCTACATAACAAACATATCTGTCAGTTGTAGCAGGTAGTGGTCCCCAGCAATAGTACTGCTGTGACTTGGAACATACTAGAAACACAACACAGGGAAAAAAAATCATTGTGAAAAAGAGCAAATTGCTTTCCTCCACTTTTCTGTTAGTTCTGAAGACACTGATGTTTCCAAACTTCAGTTCTTTTCTTGTGTGCCACTCCTAAAGGCAAATCTGACACTAATAAAGCATTTCAGTGATAAGAATAAAAGAGTCTGACAGTTATAGCATACTCTGTGTCAGGCCGCAGTCATTAATTCAGTGGAGATATAATCACTAGATACTTGATTCATTGATATTTAGGTGTTTTCCTGGTTTTTATTTGTGCAGGTAAAAGCTGCCAATGAAACTTTGACAATTGGCAAAATTTCCAAGTACTGGTCTGGATTTGTAAACAATGTCTTTACTAACACTGCCAACTTCGGGATCCAGGTCCCTGTAGATCTTGATGTGAAAATCAAGGCAGTAATGATTGGTGCTTGTTTCCTCATTGTAAGTATGAAAACAAAGGGGTAGATAGATAAAGGTGGGTAGGCTGAGAGCAAAGGGAGCTCTGATCCTAGAAAGGCATAAGCGTAGTGAAAACCAAACCTATTACCTAAAAGATAAATTAACTATAAGCCTATAACTGCTTTTGTTTTATTTTTCTTATTTGTTGAGCATCTTTATTTTCCTAATTTTGTTATTAAATTTTTTAAACAGTATTCCACATGTAGTTCAATATCTTGCACAGCAGGATCAAATACCAGCATACATGTAAAACCTACTAAATTCCCCAAACTTTATCTTTTGTGCTTGAGCAGGTGTATGAACTAGGACAAAAGTTATGTCCTTTCTAATGGTAATTTCAAACCTTGCCACTTCGATTGTTCTGTCAAGTGTTGTGTGCAAGACCTTTGCATCATTTGAGATTTCTTGCAAAAATTCCCTTGTGAGGATAACTGTAAGATAAGAATTGTATGAAAAGAATACTCACCACTAGGGGTAAGGGTGAAGAGGAGATGCATGTTCTCTAGAATTTCAAATTGATATTTCTTTTGCCAACTCTTTTACATTAATAATAACATGTGATGGTTTCAAAATAATCTATGATACTTACATCCAAGAGTATAAAATGAAAAAAAAAACAGAAATATTTTATTCAATGGAAAGTGTTTTTTTTTAAAATAGCAAACAATTCATAAATTTCATTTATGTTAGGATAGATATGTAACTCTCATGACACAAGATTTTCAGATTGTCCAAAGCTACTGTTGCTCGGTGGCAGATTAATAGAAAATAATAGACTAATCTAATTTCTTTATGTAACAAAAGACTACAAGTAAGACTTATTATAATAATTGCATTTTTGTACCTTCCATATAATTCACAGTTTGTTTGTTTGTAGG
>VYZU01089558.1:0-19956 GCA_013401355.1 Ceyx cyanopectus
ACAAGTTTAAATTGCAGTTTTGGGTTATGTGTATCTGTCTCTTCATTTGGAAATGGCCTGGTGTCAATAACAATCTTCCCACCACTGCCAGCAAATTTTAGATCAGATCTTTAGGGCTAGATGCAAAAAGAATGGATGCATTGAGTGAGCCCACAGCTGAAACCAAATTTTTGGGTCAGGCATTAGCCCTACTCGTGTCATATATGGGGATAGTTTCGTGCCTTGCTGTGAGATGCAAAACAAATTCCAGAACAGATTACACAAATTTTACTCCCACCTTAGATGCAATATGGAAAAATTCAATACAGTTAAAGAAACAAATCTGAATGCTGATTATCACTGAAGAGTTACAGAGGCAACATGAAACCCTGGAACAGAGATTGTTCCTCTTTCAACCAGGGGCCTCTTTCCTAGTGAGTTTCACCTTGGGGTATTCAGCCAGATGTTCTTCTCCACTGAAGGTTTAATTCTGTTTTATTTTTCTTCCACATCCCTATGTAAACAACCTTTCAATCTCACATGGCAAGTCCTTTAACTGCCAACACAGCAGTCTTTATCAGTGGTACACCAATTTTTCAGTGTTGTAATTAAAGGATATTAAATCTTGCCTATACATTTCTTATTTGTTTGGGCTTGGAGGGAAGCTGACATATGTTACTGAATTGTGAATGCATCATCAGTGTTGCTAATTCTATTAGAAATAATTATAGGTAGAAAAGATACAGAAGCGTTGCACAAAATTTATATCATCTGCTTTTGAAAAATTGTGATTTTATGGTACCTGTCATTTTGAAGGGACTTGTTTTGAGGAACACTAAGATGAGGACATTTAGACTATTACTGATTCTGTCATTATTGGTGGAACACCCAGATTGCTCAGGGATGTGGTTGAGGCCCCATCCCTGGAGACATTCAAGGTGGGGCTTGAGGAGGCTCTGAGCAACCTGCTCTAGTTTCAGATGTCCCTGTTCTCAGCAGGGGGATTGGACTAGGTGACCCCTGGAGGTCCCTTCCAACCAAAACATTTCTATGATTCTGTGATTCTATGATTACAGCATCACTTATGAGTATTTAAATTATTTCATCTTCCATGAGGAGCTTTGAACTGTAAATGGCTTTCTGCAATAAGGACAGCCTGCTGGTTTCTGGCAGTGACAGAGTCAGTGAGAATCAAGTACTTAATGCTGGCTTGAATCTGCTTAAATTTGCTCCTGGCTACAATAAAGCCAATCCAAATCAGTACTGTGATGCACGATTACTTTAAGTTTCAGTGGCTTTCCTGTTGTGGGGAATGAGGGGGCTTTGGGGAAGGAAATGATCAGGTCATTGATTTAATATCAGTTCTGATTTAAGTTTCTTGCAACTAAGTGGGTTCTGCTGACTCTGAGCTTGCGTGTGTTGTTATTTGGATTCTAGATAAACAAAACAATGGTTTGTTAGAAAGATATAAACCCTTTTGTTTTGACTTCAGGAGGAGGGGAGGATGTGCCTCATATTTGCTGTTATTTCTAAAATTTCAAACAACAAAAATCATAAGCAACTTCTATATGACATATTTCCATATCAGCTCAAAATACACTTCATTAATACTGCTGCTGGTGGAGAAGTCATGCTTCCATATGGCTTTGTTTTGCATAAACAAGTTTTCACAAGATTCCCACGGATCATTTTGTGACTACTGCACTGCAAAGTCCTGTCAGCAAACCCGTCAGTATTTGTGGCTTTCTCAGTATCCTTACTTCTGCATGTGAATAATCTCATCCACGAATGGCCACAGGACTTTGATCTGCACCGCCAGTATTTTGCACATATTATGAGGAAACATCTCCTGGAGTTTCAAGGATGCTTTAGTCCACAAGCATGGATTATAATTTTTGTCAGTAGCACTTTCTCTTTGCTGAGGTAAACACCCAGAAATCATGTCTGAGTGAAAATAGGTTAGCTTGCTGTCCCTAGGGATGATAACCAGAGCTAACTGCTCCCAGTACTGTATTGGCAAAATTCTGTTTGTGATGAAAATAAGGTTGGTCAAAGCTGTAATGCAGGCTACTGCTCACCATGCTGGAACAAGACCAGATCTTGGTGTTTGGTGGCAAACTAATTTGAGAAGGTGTCATTTCAGCACACTGTGGTCTCAATCTTCACAAAATAATTTTGTTATTCATGTTGTAGGACTACGTATCTCAAAAGGAAATTTTGGTTCTATTCCCAGAGTTATCAGGCATGGTTTATTTTCTGTAATTCAATTAAGCTCACTTGACTTGTGCCTGTGCATTGTTCACCTCCTCCCCGTTGTTATAATCTCTTGTTTCTCTTTGTGGTAAGAATACTCTGCAGGTTTTTTGTAAATCTGTGCTGTTCTTAGGGGTGTTAGTTCAGTCTGTTTCTCTGGGATTTAATTTCTTTTGAATTTTGGAGAAAAATAAGATCTTAGCACAGATACATGATTTGAAAGGAAAAATGACATCAGCTACAAACTGGTCCTAGAATCTGAATCCAGCTTGCACATCACCACTTAATGGAACTTGTCATTATTTTAAAAAAATAAATAAATTATAGAAGTGTCATTTAGCTTTGTTTTGCAATGAAGATAGTTTTAAGAAAGTTATTCCAAGGCAGCCACTGTGACAGACGTGGTGTTTCAGAAAACCAGTTAACAGAAATATCACTAAGATTACATTGCTCTCAAATTCTTGCTCCACTTTTTTTTTAATCATCAAATGGACTGATCGTCCAATCATCATGATCATCCAATGGACTGATATCAAAAGAGACACTTTAAAAATGTTTTTTGTACACAAAGGTTTGTGTTGCTCCTGGAACAGTTTAAAAGTAGGATTTTCAGTGCCTGTGTCAGCAAGTTATATTCAAGGACACCTTGATTTAAACTGTAACCGGTGCCCCAGTGTATAGTCACAGGGTTATTTCTGTTCTTTGGGGAGAAAATCAGGCTGCCAATGCACATGTCCTTCATGGCAGAATATCTGTCTAGAGAGAGGAAAGCAGAAGTATGTATAAGGCTAAAAATCCTAAATATAGCCTCTAATAGGTGTGATAATTATTTTCAGGAAAAACTGATAAGATGCAGTTTAAATCCAGGGGGCACATTGTTCCAATGAATGTGTAGTGTATTTATTAGGGTACTCACAGGATTTATAGCTGCTCCAAAGAACCACATCTGCTCCATGACTTCAGGCAATATTAGTTTCTAAGGAAAGTTTCTTGAAACTTTTAAAAATATGCTTTAACCTCTTGCATGCTGATTTGATACATCTAAGAGTGAGTTGCTGCATTTAGACTTCATGAGCAAAGGCTAGATGACAGCTTTCAGCTGCTCAAGATGCTCAGGATGCTCAGGATTCCTCTGGCTTGAGGAATCAGTTCAGTGTTTGGGAGTATACATCTGTGTACATATATAGAATGACTTGCTGGTCCTGAGAAATGGAAATGCTAAAAGAACAGCCAAAAAAAATTCCCATGTCTACATCATATGCTTGGCTCAGCCCTAGATGCACTCAGTGCTTTGACCCAACAATCTCCTGCCCTATAGCTGTGCTCATACTGACTGGCTCATAGGCAGGGTCTCTGAAACCACCTCCCACCTCTGTGTCTGTCATTGAGCCAACCTCTTTAGTGTCTTGTGGGAACAGGGAGAGGTCATGCAGGTGGCTGTGAGCAAAAAGGAGGTAGCACCCACTGGATGAAGAGTAGTGGTGGGCACTCTACCTGTTCTCCATGTCTCCTGCTGAGCCATAGTGTGGGGGACCATCCTCCAGACTCACAAAGAATGGGAGGCTGTCCTGTTTCACTCAGCAGGTGAGCTCCCCTGCAAGTGTTTACAGACCAAAGTTGAAGCCACCAATAACCCTGGGAGATGATTAGCAAGTTGGACCAGTCTCAGCATATCTCAACCGCATAGGACAGACTGTGCCAACACTGAGACAGGCAAAGAGAGACATTCTGTTGCACACAAAGGAAGAAGGAAATGGGAGAGAAATAAAATAGGGGAAAAAAAATAATAAAATAACTCAATGAAATGAAAAAGAATTAATTTTTCATTGTATTTCATGGCAAGTTATTACTGCTGTGACAAAAAAAAAGTTGAAATTCATCACCCCTCCCCAGAGCTGCTGAATTCATATGAGCAGTGCTGCATGACTGTTCCTCCTCATATATGCCCATCTGTGGCTGAAAATTTGAGCTAGAGAGATTGTAACTACTTACTTAACATTTAGGGCAGAGTAGTCAAAAACTGATAGTTCTGCTGGCAAATGACCAGTAGGTCAAGCCAACTCAGAACTATCACAGGACAACTTTGCCTTTCAGAGTGCTGACTAAGGGAGCAGTGGAATGTCAAATGAATGAGCAATCATCACAGTGGTTTGCTTAGGATGGAAATCTCCATTAGGATTCTATACTTCTCCTGCTTCTCGTTCTTCCTCATGGGCAATCTTTTTACACAACAGCAAGCTGTTAGCAGTGCAGAATAAAAGGCATGCTAATAAGTATCATTTTCCTTTTTTTTTTTTTCTTGAATGCCATATTTGCTTCATGTTCATTGTTTCATTGTATGTAGGAATTAAAGAAAAAATGCTGCTGGGCTGTTTCTTTCCACAGGGCTTTTAAATTTTTCAAGCCACCCCTCTCTGAGCATTTGTACATTTGAGAGCAACTGCACATTTGCTCGCTTTCCTCCACAAAGACCAGGTCCCCTCTAGGACCTGCTGTTCTTGTACAGAAAGATGTAAGAGCAGTGGATAACAGCAGAACAATCTGTCTGAAACCCATTCTCTTCTTTTTTTTCTTTTTTTTTTTTTTTGTATCCCAAGTGTTTTCTCACTCATTATAAAATATTTCTATATGTCTATTATTTTTTTAACTTTTTTTTTAATTCAGAATTCCCTATGCCTACTGTTATTGGCTTTGATGGACAGATGAAATGTGATAGCCTGCGACACATTTGACAGAATATGACTTTGGCCTGCATAAACTACTGTCAGGGAAATTTTCAGAGAAGTACTAAAATACATCTGCAGTGGCTAAAAAATGTGTTATAAATTATAGCATAATCACTGCTGTTGAACAGTTTGATGGGTAAAACAATTAACTGAATTTATACTTCAGGTGAGTCTTCATAATTGTTCCTTATAGTTCAACTTCTCAGACTTCTCTGAGCCCTTTGGAGCCAAAGATTTAAAAGGGGCATTTTCCCACTCCCTTGCCAAAAAAACATATCTCTTTTCTGTCAATATTGTGTCTTTCCTCCCACAAGTAATTCAGAGATGGCAGGTCTTGCTCTTTCCTCACACCCATATCAACTCCTAAGAGGGGTTATCTGGGACCCTTTCAGCCTGTGCCACTACCTTCCTGACTCTTTCCTACTCCATGTCACCAAATCCCAGGCTTGCAAATAACATTATTTAAATACTCCAATTAAGAGATAATAAAAAAATAGTGTTTGTCAGGCTCAAGTTCCTAATGGGATGTCTCCTGAAAAGTTACTTCAGGCAGTAGCCCCTAGTTTAAGCATTCAGTATCAGCAATAGCTCTGACTCAGGGAGAGATTCTCTTCTGTCTGGTGAGGAGCTCCTGACTGGAAAATATCACTGGCTGTATACCTAACATAGACAGAAAATGTGAATGTTTCTATTACTATCTTTTTGTTTGTGCCACTACCATTTGTGATGCTGTATTTTTCTTCCATTTTGAGTGTTTTATATGCTGTGTAAAGAAGTCAGGGTTTGGTTTTTACAGACAAAATTGCTAATTTTCTATCTTTTTCACTCCATGTCTTGAGAAGCTGCTTTTCTTAAAAACTGCAGTCTGAACTATTATGGTAAACAAATCCACTTTTCCAGCCATTGTGGCTATTATTAAATCCCCTAAAACATGAATTCTAAAGCTTCTAGATTTTGGAGGCAAACTGCAGCACTTGTTACTTTTATAATGTCATTATTTTTATAATAGACTCATGACCATGGGAACCCAGCTTGTAATCACCAAATGCCTGTCATGGCTTCACATTAATCCTTGCTGAAAACGCAGCATTGAGCTACAGTGGGGAAGGCACTTTATAAAAAAGGACAAATAAATAACCAGTGTGCAGCTGTCTTGGTCCTGAGGGTGCTGGCACACAGGTGAGGCTGTTTTTAAGCTGCTTGTGCACAAGGAGCAAGCATTGATCTTCTGTCCAGCTACTCACTTCCATCAAGAGGGGCGGGCAGCAGGATGCTGCCTGCCAGCTGTAGGCAACTGCAGCAGGTAACATTCAGCTATACCTGTTTGTGCTCACAGGCAGCTGTTAAGAACAGGAAGGGGATTGCCTGGGCTTTGAGGGAAGAATGAGACAAGAATATTTTACTGTTCTTTGCAAAGTGACTACCTACCCATTGCAGCTTCATTGTTACAAGTCCTGTAGCTTTGCATTCACCACCCACCCCGCCCTCAAAGCCCACAGCAGAAGATGCAGAGCACCTTCTTCCCACATTCAGTTTGTCCTACATACCCTAGTGACAGCATCCTTGTCACCACAGATCCATGCAGCCTGCCCTCCCTCTATAGCCTCCCATGCTTTCTTGCTATTGACACTACAGGCCACAGATTCACTTCTTCCCACTCTCTTCCCATCTCTGTCTCACTTCTCTTCCTATCCAGCCCTGGGTTAGTGCTTGCACTTTGTTCTTAGGAGACAAAATCAGCCTTACCCATGCAGCTGCCTGACTCAGGCCTCTTCACTTGGCAGCATCCAGAAAGTGGTGTGTGTGTCCCTCAGCAATGTGGTGACGTAGAGTGCCCATATGTCAGCAGCACACTTGCAGTGGCAGGGAGATGGATGGCAACCTACAAAGCCTGCCCAGGAGCCACAATAAATACTCAAGCAGTAACACCAAGTCTAATTGCATGCTGTGTTTACCCTCTTGACTTAAATATAGCTTGAACTGTGCTATATTGTCATGACTGTTAGTTAGACATATACTTGGAGGAGCGGGGAGGCTTATTACCTAAAGCAAAACCCAAGGAGTGAAAACAGACTTTTCATTATGAAGAAGGTGCTAGAGATGTAGGAGTAATGCTCTGCTTACCTAGTAACTCCCAGTTTGATTTCAAGTGATTTTCTTCTTGTGTAATTTATTTCATATATATACATTAAGTATTCCTTTCTGCTCTCCCTTTTTTCTATCTGGAACAAAAAGTCTTTGTGACAAATAGCTTCTCATTCAGATTTACACAGGATACCTCAAGTGCTTGCTTGCTGCTGTGCCCATTCCTATCCATACTAAATTTATCCATCAGTGTTTGCTCTTTAAATTGTCCAGATCAGCTTCCACAAATGGTCTTGAAGAGCGTGTTGGATTTATGGCAGAGCAGTGCACCTCGAGTCCATACTGCTCATCAAGTCACAAGGCTCAGATTCCAGATACAGGCATGTGCTAGCACTTCTAGCATGAAGTGAGCCAAAAATTAGAAAGGGTACATTTCCTGATTAAGGACTAGATTGAACACCTATCTTGCAAAAATATCTAAATTCATCACTCTCCACACAGCCATGGCAGAAAACAGGAAATAAATTAGTCTCATTAGTTTTTTGCTGCTCTGGGATAAAATCTTACAAGAACATCTCAATCCTTTGTTCTACTTCAAAATGGACTTAAATTTCTCCCTCTTATCCTTAAGCAGTAGCTGGACTCATACCCAACCTCTATGTCTCCTGCCTACATCTGCCTGAGTCCCTAGCAGTCCTAGAAAGCTACGTGCAGTTGTTCTGTTAGGATGCATTAACTGGAGTACTTAACCCTATCATGAAAGGACAAGAAAGTGCAACTTCACATCAGCAGAGGATAACTCACCCTCTCCTCAGTAGGAAGGCAATGAAAGTCATTAGTATATTGACATACTAGGTTTACAGTACATGGCTCTCTGACTCTGTTTTTCTGATAAGCAACTTTCCTGCTGAGCCTACTTGCCTTGCCAAAAATGTGCTTTGAAAAACCTTTCTGTATCTGAAAATTTTATTGTTTTAATTCTAAATCTTTGGTGATTTCCATCTCGGGCTTTGATGTTTTAACAAATTATATCTGCATGTAATATAATACCAATTTGTTGAATCCTCTCTCATCTCTGAAGCAACTCTGAAAATGAAATTGTGCATCTTCCTCAGAGACACTGGAAAAAAAAATTGGCAAAAAAAATATATACAGAAATCCACATCACCACAATCAGCACATGCACTAAATGCCACAAAGCCTCTATGCTGATTTTTAATTCTTTCCTGACTGTATATATTCACCACTAGTAATAATGCAGATTTGTGTATTAGTATTAAAGTAATCCAGAATTTAAATATTCAGGCCATTTAAATCAAGCTCCAATTTCATCTAAGATTAAGGTTGTGGCCAGCAGGTTGAAGTGGCTTGTCCTCCCCCCTCTGCGCTGCACTAGTTAGACTGCATTTGGAGTGTTGTGTTCAGTTGTGGTCTCCCCAGTTTGGGATGGACAGGGAAATACTAGAGAGAGTCCAATGGAGAGCTGCAGAGATTATGAAGGGACTGGAACATCTATCTCAGGGGGAAGGGCTGGGAGCCCTGGGGCTGTTTAGTCTGGAAAAGACTGAGAGGGGATATAAATGCTTACAAATATCTGAAGGGTGGGTGTCAAGTAGAAGGGGCCAGTCTCTTTCCAGTGGTGCTCTATAATAGGAAAAGAGGTGATGGTCACAAGGGGAAACACAGGAAGTTCCACCTCAACATGAATAAAAACTTATTCATTGTGAGAGTGACAGAGCCTGGAACAGGCTGTTCAAAGAGGTTGTGGAGTCTCCTTCTCTGGAGACTTTCAAAACCTGCCTGGATCTGTTTCTGTGTGGCCTGCCCTGGGTGTTGTTCCTGCTCTGGCAGTGGGGTTGGATTTGATAATCTCCAGAGGTTCCTTCCAACCCCTACCATACTATGATTCTGTGATTCTATGACTGGCAACCAGAAACACTAGGGGAAGGAAACCTACCAAGCATTAATTCTGGATGAAATGAAAATGTTATATTGGAGAGAAGCAATAGTTTTTGCATGCTGTGGCTGCAAGTTTGGGGTGGTCCAGCAAAACATTGCTAGATGTTATGATGCAGAGAAATGCATTTTGCCAGCTCTAATTTCTCACACTTTGCAGCTGCCTTCCCTTGGTCAGAGGCTGCAGATCCTAGTATTCACAGTCATAGAAAGCTTTTGGCTTGGAAGGGAGTTTTAAAGGTCATCTAGTCCAACCCTCCTGTAGTGAGCAGGGACATCTTTAACTAGATCAAGTTGCTCAGAGCCCTGTCCAACATGCCTTTGAATGTTTCCAGGGATGGGGAATCCACCACCTCTGTGGGCAACCTGTTCCAGTGTTTCCACCACCCTCACTGTAAACAACGTCCTTGTATCTAGTCTAAATCTACAGTTTTTTAGTTTAAAACCATGGCCCCGTGTCCTGTTGCAACAGGACCTGTTAAAAACATTGTCCTCGTCTTCCTTATGGTCCCTTTAAGTATTGAGAGGCTGCAATAAGGTCTCCCCGGAACTTTCTCTTCTCCCAGCTGAACAACCCCAACTCTCTCAGTCTGTCTTCAAAGGAGACCTGTTGCCAGGGTTTGAAGACGGCAATGAGCACCCGGCCGGGCTGCCCAACCCCGCCCACCCGAAGCGAGTAGCCCGCTCACCTGTTCGTCTGTCTGTCTGTCTGTCTGCGCTTTCCAGTGCAGCCCCTTCTCACCTCATTGCCCCTGCTTTTTCCTCACCTTTCCCTTCCCTTTTTAAGGCCGACACCTGCTGACGAGCTGACAAACCTGCACCCGGAGGAGGGTGGGAAGGTTCGGGGGCTGGTCCCACCGAGGACAGCGCAGGGAATCTCGTCCTCCCGCCGCCCGGCCCTCCAGGCTCGAGGGAGTCGGGTTTGCACCCCCCACAGCACCAGGGCATTTGTATTCTCGTAGGAGCACACACAGAAAAAAAGAGGAAACGGATTTCCAGTAACCTTAAAATTAGGGTGTAATGGTCTGAGAAAGGTACTGAAGCCTGGTTAACAAATTAATCACTTTGCAGCATAAGGATGCCTGTCATGGAAGAGCAGGTGCTTTTATGCTGAAACACCCTCAAAAAGAAAAGAGGTAGTTGAGTGCTGAAAAAATTAACCATGCCTGAAGTCCGTAGGACAATGAAGTCCCTGGACAATGCCAGTGATTCCTGAAGTCCATAGGGAAAACTACTGGTTTTGATATTGTATGGAAGACATCTCAGGTATTTTATGAGTGTATACAGTAATTTCTGAATCTTAAGGAATCTTAAATTTTCATCAAAACTCTCACTTGCATACTCTGGCTTTACATATTTCTTAGTTTTCTGTCTTTTCAGCCACCTTAGCACAGCCTTTTATCCATGGCTCTGTCTATCCTGGGTATACAGCTGCCTGTGCCACTTACAGCTGAGGGAGAGGAAGGTCAGAAGCTCAGAAGTTGCTGCCAGGGTAGCCATCATCTTATTGCTAAACCTTTAGCTATTTCAAGGCATTGAGAATCCACTAAGAGCTCCTTCAGTTTGGAAGGCAATGGAGCTATGTCAAGAAGTAACCACTAGATGAAATGAAGTTGAATGTAGGGCTACTTCAAGTATGAAGTAAATTTATCTTTCTTGCTCTGTTATGAAAGGACATATCCTAGCTCTTTCTGCCCTGAGAAATCATATGCTTCTCACAGCTGTTGGGAGGCTCGAACTACTTGTGTCTTGTAACACACGCAGTTCCCTGTAAAACCCTTGAGTTTTAAGAGAAGAAACAGCCGCTTTACTACTGATACCAGATGGACATTTCCAGGGCAAATGAAAGTCTGTGTAAGCTTGAAATACTCTATCAGTAATTGTTTACATTAGCTATTAACATCTTTGCTTGGAGAGATGAAGGACTGTTCACAAAGAATGGGTGCTTAACAGCTAAGCTTTGCCACAGAAAAGCCTCTGGCATTTTATCTTCAAGATTCCAGCATATTTCTGGTGCTACTTTTATACTTATCTGCAATAAAAAGCTGATTCTTCTGAGTGCTTTGGATTTGCTTGAATCAGATTTATAGACCAGCTTTTTAGCATTGCTCCCAGGTATTACAGGAAAGAGGAAAGCTGCTTTTCTTAGAGATATCCAATCCAGGGCAGTGACGTTTCCAGCAGCTTCTATGTTCCAATATCAGTGTTGTTATTTACTGGGGAGCCAAGTACAGTGAACTGGAGATACCTGAGATACTTATATAAGGAGGTGGATTGGTTGTGCAAATCAAACTAAGAGCAAGGCAGAGGTAAATGGGCACATAGAACCATAGAATTATAGAATGGTAGGGGTTGGAAGGGACCTCTGGAGATTATAAAATCCAACCCCACCGCCAGAGCAGGATCACCCAAGGCAGGCTACACAGAAACAAATCCAGGCAGGTTTTGAAAGTCTCCAGAGAAGGAGACTACAAGCTCTCTGGGCAGCCCATTCCAGGATCTGTCACTCTCACAATGAACAAGTTTTTCCTCATGTTGAGGTGAAACCTCCTATGTTACAGTTTGTGATCATTGCCCCTCATCCTATACAGGGCATCACTGAAAAGAGACTGTCCCCTTTTACTTGACACCCACCCTTCAGGTATTTGTAAACATTAATAAGATCCCCATTTATTTCCACATTTATGGAAAGGAGTAGAAGTTTAGCCCAGGTTTCTCCATCATTTGCCAGACTCCTCCCCTTCTTCCCCCCCCAGCAAAAATAAATGCTGAATGTGACAAGAGTCTAGTGTCAGGCCCTAACTGGCTGTAAGCAATAATGTCAATTATTTTATTTTTACATTGTCTCCATTTGATTATGTGAAGCAGCCTTATGCTCTCTGCAGAGCTGTGGAGACTGCTAGACGTAGAGTCTCCAGGTGAGGGTTAAGACACAAAAAGATAGCAGTGCCATAAGGCACATGCCAGCTTTGCTTGTATTATTTTTGAGCACAGGTCTGTCAGCTCTGAGCAGTGACAGTCTAGCCCCTTGCCTGGGTAATGTCACACACCCCTGGAGCCAGCTAACATGCAATATGGCACAAGCATTGCCCAGCCACAGATGGCAAGGGAGACTTCTTCAAGTGCTTGTCAGAATCTGTGCAGACCTGTAAATTATTTTCCTTAAAAACCATGCGGTAGGCAACCTGGCTTCCTTTAAAGTGCCTGTTTCAGATCAAGGCTGAATGAAACAAAATGCAACTAGGTCATCCAAGACGGCACTCTGGGCACTCACATATAACTGTAGGAGTCTTGTCCACTTCACTGTAGGCATCTCAGATGGCACTAGAAACTTGAGCCAGTGCTGAGTTGCTGTGGACTGTAATGTGAATGTAGATCCATAAGTGTAGGATTATTAGTATGGGAGCTGAATCCATCCTAGCGCTCTAAAGTTATATATCTGTTAGTCAGAAAATTCAGTAGAGCTAATAGTCATTGTTCACTATTTTTAAAGGCCTTAACTTTTTTTCTTGTCAGAGTTGTCGATAGCCCTTAGAGACAATGACAGCAAAAAATCCTTTCATTTCACTTTAAAATACTCTAGTGAGAAAAGTCTTGCTTTGGAAAGTCGCCTAGCTCATTTGTTTTATTTCACAAATTACCCAGGCGCCCATTTGTGCTTTATAACTGGGATTCAGCGTTAGTTCTTGATTAGAAGAGCTGTCATCTGCTTTTCTGTGCAGAAACATGAATCACGAGCAGGCAGTTATCAGTAGAGCTCCGGACCATTTAAAGTCACAAAGTCAAATTATTTAAAAGAAAAAAAAACGAGAGAGAGATGCAGAAAAACAAAAGCATTTGTCGTGCAAGAAGGGTGAAATTCTCAGAACTTATTTGTACTGCAAAAGTATCAATAATCATAAAATTTCACAGCCCCCTTTTTAGAACCACAGCCTTAACGTTTTGTAGGGGAAATAAAGCTTTGGTTAACCTTGGCACCGGCAGACCTCATTAAAATAACAGCCTGTCACTTTCGAGTTTAAAATAACAGGGTTGTCAGTTTTATATTCAGCAGAACAATCTACGGCCTTATTCTCTGGGAAACACCGCGGGTGTGCATCGGGAGGCGGGGGTTGGTTGGCAGCAGCACAAAGGCTGCCCAACACTGCCATCTCGAGGACCACCCCCCTCCCAGCTCCAGAGCGCTGCCCCGCGATGCTCAAATCCAGCGGAATCCCTGCTTCCCGTTTCGCAAAGGCTGAAAAATAATCCATGGTCGAGCGCACGGTGCTTCGGCAGCTGCTTAGCATTCCGGTTTGCTTTGTGAGAAAGTGTGGAGATGTAAAATGTATGGGGAAGAAAAAAAAATTAAATCTCCATATAGAGCAAATAAACTTCTGCTTCACTCGTTCTGAATGGAAGCACGTCAGCCTCACTGAGGTACCTAATGTGCATTGAAATTTTGGATGCCTAATGAGCTGTTCTAAACAAAAATATGTTCCTAGCTCCCTAGATCTAATCAGTGGAGAATTTAAGGTGCCTTTAAAAAAACCTCTAAGAGACAATCTCTTTATCTAAGCTCAGACACTTGGGTGAGATGAAGGAAACACAGTTCAGTTGCTTCTATGTAAGTACCTAGTGTCTCTCAGACACCTATACGAAGACACTTAACAAAGGACATACAGGAGACACATCTTTCTCAAGGGGCAGCCCCTAAAACTTAGGGGTCTGACAATTAAAATATCCAGCTATTCTATACTAACCTGCTTGTGGCATATGATTCTTGCCCACACAGAGCAGAGACATAAACAGAACAACCAGTTAGGAAAAATATATAATATGTGATTGCTGACCTAGTCCTTTTAAACAAATTGTTGGCCATTAGTCTTAGGATGCTTTCAGATTAGATCCCTAATGGACATAAATACTGATCGATGTATGAAAGTCCAGCACAGTTTTCTGCTGGTACAGCAGAACACAAATCTGATCGTGATGATCTGTTTGTTCTTCCTGTCCACGATGAAGGGCAAGTGCCATACTCATAAATCTGTAATCAAGCTGCCTGCTGTTATACAAGGTCTACATCATTTTTAATAAAGACTGCAAGGGTGCTGGGCACATGGCTGGGTGTGCTAGACATATCTAGTGGAAAGCAAGCAGCAGGAAGCAGAAAACTGCTTTTTTCACCTAGCATAATGTAGCATGAAGTGGCATCAGTTAAATGTTGCTTGTGAGTTAACAGTCAAAGGAGTGTGTAGCTAAAGAAACTACACATCCAAGAACGTGCCTTGTGATGACTGCTTTCACATCTGACAAAAACCTCAGGCCTCATTTTTCCAGGTTATAAAGGCTTAACTCTCAACTGGACTTTGCACTGAGGTGTTCCTGATCATCCCTAGGGAGAAGGTGTTGCTAGAAAGGCAAGCTGAATATTCTGCTTGCATTTCAAAAGGAAGATCTTCCCAAATTGCAGAATAAACAAGAAGATGCAATACAATGCAAAAGGTTAATGAGAACAATTTCTTATTAATATAAACAAGACTCCATATTATTTTATTAATTTATTGCTTTGAACCTGGGTCAGTTTTGGGTGCATTCCACTATCTTGGAATGCTATTATAGCATCTTCTGATATTTCTCTATCTACAAAGTAGGGATTATATTGGTGGGGATGATAAATCTGGAAGAACTATGAGGTGGACTTGCCAAGAGATGACTTGGCAGGGGAGGAGAAGGAAGAAAAAAATTACTTTTGAAAAACTATTTTAGGGTACTCACCTTTAAAATCTGCTTTCTGGCCCCCATTGTTTCTAGGAATACATGATCCTGCTGTCAATGCCTTGTAAAATTCAGTAATTTTATTTTTAGTTTTGCATGGTATTTTCAATGCTTTTTTGAATTATCCTGGTGAGTCTTGCAATTTTTCCAGATGTCCTGAATTAAAACAAGGAATGATAATATCTGATTCCTGCTAAAATGATGAGCTTACTTTTTAGCTCACTTCATTACTTTGGAGTGCAGGTGAGTACAGAAGACAGAAATGTTGATCAGCTTTATTTATCTAGTTATAACCAATCAGTGTCCATTGCTCTTCTTTCAAGGCCATCAGAAACCACACTTTGCTTCCAGAAGCACTGAGCTTCAAAGCTCGATGGTGTAATAATGCAATGGGAAGGGGGGGGATAGCTATGAAGGGAAATATCTGAAGGGAGTAAAGAGTGGTAAAATGCACCTGTACTGAAGGCATCTGGAGCAGGCTGCAAAAGGTAACCTTTCCTTAAGCTGTAGTCATTTTTGCTATTGCTGCTTTTTGCAAGTCATATAAATGTCTCCTTTCCCGACAGGCTCTAAAATGAGAATGACACCTTAGGGGGATGTCAGGGAGATTTAATTAGCTGTCATTTACCAACAGTCCTGGGTAAAGTAATACCATCTTACTTTACCAGCTGTACTTCTGTAATGCACTTTTTTTTTTTTTTTAATTTGTTAGGAATTGTAATGATCTGTCTATATGCAGAACACATATAGAGTATGTAAACATCATTTAATATCTCCAGAAGTGACTGGGGAGTGGGAGTCCTCATTTTGATTTTCAGGGAGTGTCTGGAAAGCGTGTGCAGCATGTGAGCTGTGAGAACCTCTCCACAGTATTTTGCTGACTTCTATGAAAGCACAAAGTTTGTACTCCAAAGTAGAGCCCTTAAAAGAGCCAGGGAAAAATATCGCTTTCCAGTGGGTGTTGACTCACTTGTGGTTCAAAACAGAAGTCCACAAGTCCTAGAGCACCATCTCTAATTTGATTGCCACAGAAATTGAATATAACTCTAAACATCTGAGTTTTGAATAGCTTAAAATAACCTCCAGATAGCAATGAAGTTACTGCTCCGAAAACTAATTACCACCCATATAATTCAGATTGCTTGTGTAAATAGTTGGCCAGGCACAAGCAGTAAATGAAAAAGTCTTTCCCTTTGACTCTTATGTTTCCAGAGCTTGCATGAATGGACTTTCCTCCCTATAAACCTTCCTCCTTATGTTTTCTGTAGAATTTCTGTATCTAATTTACCACACTGTGGCCTAAGAGTTCACTCACCTCTCCGTGAACACTGGGCAGTTTAACTGAGTAGCTGGTTAGCTGTACCTGTAGGGACCTTGGGGATTTCCCCTCAGCATGAGTGGAAAGGGAAGGAGAGGAGCTGCTGTCTGCCCAAAGACCCTGGTCCCACAGACCAAAGACATCAGAAAGGACAGGCATCCTGACACCATTCCCACTCCTGCTGAAGTCTTGCCCATGGTTTCTAAACTGGAATTTAATTTTTGGCTTGACAGGGCTCCCCTGTTGATACTTTAAAGGCTCACAAATGCTGCGATTATCGCATATGAAAACAAACCAACTAGAGCTTGGCAAGGGGTGGGGAGGAGATTTATAAGGTGTCTGTCATGGAAAGAAACACCATCAACAACCCATGCAGCCAAATACTATCCTCCTTATTTCTTATGGATGAAAATGTGGACAGTGCTTCTGAAATAACATCTTTGGCTGTTATCTCCTGGCTTATAAAGTGACACTCCACAGAGTTTAAGCACAGCAAAGCAGCGTGGGCCATTTGCTCTGAGAGCTATCATGTCTTCAGAACAAAAGATAAAAGAGATAAATAGCCAAGTACAATACTGTACCTCAACAACCTAAAAGCCAATCTCAAAACTGAATGGAAGAATGGAGAGCTTTATTTCTTGGGTTTTTTTTAAAGAATAAAGCTCAGCGATTTCCTTTGAAAGCTGTTCAACAACCTCCCCTAAATCCTATTACAACTTAATGTGAAATGCATCTGTTTCCATAAGAACAACAGTGGCAACATTCATCCTTTATAGTCTGTCCTTTGTTGTGTTTTCTATCCAGTCTTGTGGATTTTTCCACTTTAGTATACCAAAAGCAAAACAAGAACTGATAACGTTTTAGCCAGAGCATTTATTTATTAAGCTGATGCTGGAAATTCAGTTTGTTCCTGCCTACTGCCTGAATCATGCCAAATTAAATTATTGTTCAAGGAGTTTACAACATAAAGAAACTGTTTTGATACAGTCCCAATATTCTTGAAAGCGAAGCCTGTACCCAGCTACTGATATTTATCTACACCTAACAGCAAAGATGGATATAGCCTCTGCATGCTTGTACATACAAAAACTTCTCACTGCTACCGAGATCCAAATGCACTGCAATGTATTCAGCCTGCGTATCTTAAATCAGTTCAACATCAGCTCAGCACTGCACCATTTTTTAAGAGCCTGCACATGTAGCTTTAAATATAATATTTATCTAAGACATGACCAAGGTGGTGGGTGAGACATTTTATCTGATGTACACTGTTTAACTGAATTTACAGTCAATGGACTGCAAGGTATATTAATTCTTACATGTATATTTAGAAAACCTTAGACAAATGGAGACTAGAAAGAGCAAGATATAACATGCTTTTATTAGATGCTTGCCTATGGAAAAAAAGTAACTTTGGTTATTTGTATTCTGCAAATTCAAATGCTGAGGAGTGCCTTACTTGTAAATACAGGAATTTACATTTTGGCACCTTCAGCCCTTTTAACCTTCACCATCATCTCCATTGCAGAATTAAACAACCTATTATTTAACATTAGTTCCTTAGCGTGGCTGATGTTTTTAACCTGTTTTCCCTCTCATTGTCTCTTGATCAGGTAACAGACATTAAAGAAAAGCTAAAGCTCTCTAAAAAGTTCTGGTCAACATTACCCTACACAATCTGCAAGGATGAGCGGGTGATAGCTGGTCCGTCGATCGAGGAGGACTGCTGGAATGGCCACAACAAGGCAAGGTGAGGTGGACCTCTCTCCACTGGTCTCCACTCAGTCCAAATGCCTATCTGGCCTGAAGCAGTCACAAAAATGAGGGTATTTCACAAAACTGTTTATAAGATTATAACAGAAATGGGGAGAACAAGTAATTGTTCACACACAGCTTGTAGCAGAGATTACTTATTGTCAAGGTGCCATTAAAGCCGGAGTGTGAGTCAGGGTAAACGTGAACAGCGTGTCAGCATGTGAACATAGGAAATGTTCATTGGTTCAGCTCCAGAAGGATAATTTATACCGAGATTTCAAAGAGCTCTTTAGCTCCATTTAACATCCCTGTGTTGGGACTGACAGCTTGTGAAGCAATTGCACTCTTGGGATATCATACTGGGATGAAACAGAAAATGGAATTTCATCTCTATTTGCTATTGGCTGGCAAAGTTTAGGGCTATTTGCTGGGGGAAAAAAAAAGGCAAAAAAAAAAAAAAAAGCTGAAAAATACCCAGCAGAGAATAAATGTAACACTCCTACTTATCTCGTGTAGAAGACTTGACCTTGTTATTTCATCAGGGATACTGTGGTCATCTGCCCTTGTTTGTGATGAGTTTTCTGTGAGTTTTAATTTTGAAGTTTGCTTGGCTCTGGCTGTGGCAGGGATGGAGCTGGCAGATGAGCAGGTGTCTCCAAAGGCTCCAGTGTGTGTTCATCAGCTGACAGAGAAGGTATGATTATCCCTGCTGAGGGAGAGAGGAATTGGCTCCAGGACTACATCAGTGTCAGTCAGGCTTCATGTCTGCAGTGGTAGCCTGTGAGTTTAGGGAGACCAGAGGAGTGGAGAGGTTTGAGTGTCTGTTGGGCACTGAAGTTGGAAAGTAGTGATACTTTCTGGCATTTGGGGACAGGAATCTTTTCTGTTTACCTGATGATACATATGAAACAAAAAGGAGCCAATAACAAAACAAAACAAACAAAAACTAAACAAACAAACATTCAGAACAAACCAATTAAATAACTAACTAACTAAATAGAAGCCACAACCTCACAAACCTGTTAAAGGCCATTTTGATTTTGCATGGATGGATGAATGAATGAATGGACAGATATATAAATAGATTCCACCCACCCCATCATCTAATCATTTTTAAAAGGAGCACACCATACAGGTGTTCAGTGCAAAACTGAACACACATACTTTTTTTTCTAGTCTTACTACATAATGCTCAAAAGAATTCCTTAAATTTACAAACGACAGCAGAGGGCCATTTTGCTGCTAGCCTGTTGAACCCGCTTTGAGACACATGTGAACAAATGAGTCACTGCTCAGTTCCTAGGTCCCACATCCAGAGAAGGCCCCTGGGGACTCTAAGACAGACAGCTAAGAGAAGCATCTGGCTATTACAGAACTCATCACTAAGAAACAGTGTGAAAAGAGGAAGAAAAATGTGTTTTTATCTTCGTCTATTATATCTCTTCTTGTCAGCGGGCTTTGTAAGATGTGAAGCCAGGCTGGTGTGCTGCAGCAGTTAAGCAGAGTTTCCAGCCCTCCCAAGTGGATGCCATGCATCACACCAGGATGAATGCATTAATAAGAGATATGTTATCCTCCTCCTACAAAAGAGCTGTCAAATCTGCTAATATCCCTCCTGGTTTCCATGATCAACGCTAGCATTTGTGCCATGTCTGGACAACACTTCAGCTCTCTTCTGCACCTGCACTGAAGGCTCTGGTACAACTTACACATTTGTTGGGAGTTATGGAGGTGCATTTTATGCATGTAGTTTTTCACCCTCCTCTAGCAGAATTTATCTTAGGAGAAACCTGGTTATTTTCATGATCCCTTCTGAGATTAATGTTCTGGAACCACTGAGAAAAGCTATCCTCTGCTGATAATCTCCCTGATTAATTTAACACAGACATCCCACTGGATATGGAATCACAGCTTCAAGGCATCACCTGAAGGCACAGTTTTATCAGGCTCAGCCACTGCTCCTTTTGTCCAGTTGCTGTTTTATTTCCATTCACTGAGGAAATGTATAGTCATAATCTTAATAACAGAATTCAATAAATGCTTCAGATGGAGAGAATAGTAATAAACCAGAGCAATATCATGAAATGTATTATTAGTATAGAATAATATTATCTCATATAGAATAAT
>VYZU01089558.1:20003-31483 GCA_013401355.1 Ceyx cyanopectus
AAAAAAAAAAAAAAAGCTGAAAAATACCCAGCAGAGAATAAATGTAACACTCCTACTTATCTCGTGTAGAAGACTTGACCTTGTTATTTCATCAGGGATACTGTGGTCATCTGCCCTTGTTTGTGATGAGTTTTCTGTGAGTTTTAATTTTGAAGTTTGCTTGGCTCTGGCTGTGGCAGGGATGGAGCTGGCAGGTGAGCAGGTGGCTCCAAAGGCTCCAGTGGGTGTTCATCAGCTGACAGAGAAGGTATGATTATCCCTGCTGAGGGAGAGAGGAATTGGCTCCAGGACTACATCAGTGTCAGTCAGGCTTCATGTCTGCAGTGGTAGCCTGTGAGTTTAGGGAGACCAGAGGAGTGGAGAGGTTTGAGTGTCTGTTGGGCACTGAAGTTGGAAAGTAGTGATACTTTCTGGCATTTGGGGACAGGAATCTTTTCTGTTTACCTGATGATACATATGAAACAAAAAGGAGCCAATAACAAAACAAAACAAACAAAAACTAAACAAACAAACAATCAGAACAAACCAATTAAATAACTAACTAACTAAATAGAAGCCACAACCTCACAAACCTGTTAAAGGCCATTTTGATTTTGCATGGATGGATGAATGAATGAATGGACAGATATATAAATAGATTCCACCCACCCCATCATCTAATCATTTTTAAAAGGAGCACACCATACAGGTGTTCAGTGCAAAACTGAACACACATACTTTTTTTTCTAGTCTTACTACATAATGCTCAAAAGAATTCCTTAAATTTACAAACGACAGCAGAGGGCCATTTTGCTGCTAGCCTGTTGAACCCGCTTTGAGACACATGTGAACAAATGAGTCACTGCTCAGTTCCTAGGTCCCACATCCAGAGAAGGCCCCTGGGGACTCTAAGACAGACAGCTAAGAGAAGCATCTGGCTATTACAGAACTCATCACTAAGAAACAGTGTGAAAAGAGGAAGAAAAATGTGTTTTTATCTTCGTCTATTATATCTCTTCTTGTCAGCGGGCTTTGTAAGATGTGAAGCCAGGCTGGTGTGCTGCAGCAGTTAAGCAGAGTTTCCAGCCCTCCCAAGTGGATGCCATGCATCACACCAGGATGAATGCATTAATAAGAGATATGTTATCCTCCTCCTACAAAAGAGCTGTCAAATCTGCTAATATCCCTCCTGGTTTCCATGATCAACGCTAGCATTTGTGCCATGTCTGGACAACACTTCAGCTCTCTTCTGCACCTGCACTGAAGGCTCTGGTACAACTTACACATTTGTTGGGAGTTATGGAGGTGCATTTTATGCATGTAGTTTTTCACCCTCCTCTAGCAGAATTTATCTTAGGAGAAACCTGGTTATTTTCATGATCCCTTCTGAGATTAATGTTCTGGAACCACTGAGAAAAGCTATCCTCTGCTGATAATCTCCCTGATTAATTTAACACAGACATCCCACTGGATATGGAATCACAGCTTCAAGGCATCACCTGAAGGCACAGTTTTATCAGGCTCAGCCACTGCTCCTTTTGTCCAGTTGCTGTTTTATTTCCATTCACTGAGGAAATGTATAGTCATAATCTTAATAACAGAATTCAATAAATGCTTCAGATGGAGAGAATAGTAATAAACCAGAGCAATATCATGAAATGTATTATTAGTATAGAATAATATTATCTCATATAGAATAATTATTATATTCAATTATTATTGAATAATATTGACTAATGTCAGTATTGAACAATAAATTTAAAATACTATTGAAAATAACTAGCTTTAGATGCAAAATCACCTCTTGGCTGGTGAACAAGGGCATTTACTGCAGCATAAAAAAAACCCCATAAATGTTTCTTTGATCATACTGATTAGTTAGTAACTGATACCTGATACTAGTTCACAAGAACAAAGGTGCAAAATCTGGCCATTATGCATGTATCTATCTGTATTCAGTATGTCATCTCTCATAAACACCCCTGTGCTCTATGATGAGCTCCCTTTTGAATTCCAGATAATATCACAGCATATAGAAATAATTTTTTTAATAAAAATAATAGGAGAAAGTTAAATTTGGCAACCCTGTTTTTCTAGATGTTAATACAAGTAAGAAGACAATATGGTGTTGTCTACTGTTGGGAAAGGAGATCATTGCTGGTTTTTTATCAGATTCTGTGGTGGTATAAAGAATTTGAAACTTTGAGTTGCCAGGTAGACATTATGCCTCATGTTTCATTTTACACATCACCTTTTGATGCTGCTTTTACAGAGGAAAAGAGTTACACACCTGAGATCACAGAAAATGAAAGCTAGGCTTTCTCCTGAAAGAGGCATTACACCAAGGTCACTGGTGGTTATTGCACTCCCCAGGTATCACTTTGCTACCATGATTAATTTGCAGTGACACCCGCTCGCCAAATGAAGGTCACCAACTCACGAATAATGGGGCAACAGAGTCATCCATTTGGCATTCTGGAAGGGTGCACTTGGCTTGTTGCTGATCCCATACAAAGAATGGTTTTAATCAGGTCACATCAGGTAGAAACCAAGTGCTGTGGAAATAGGAAAACATTTATTAGGTGAATTAATCTCCTTTTTTGAAAAACACATATTAAAAAAAAAAATTACAGTAATAGCTACTTCAGAAAAAGTGCCTTTTATAGGGATGCCCAACAGGACTTCTCCATTATACCTGTATCCACAAAAAACTTAATTTTATGTTTAAAAAATTCATGTGTTCTAAGAGATGTAGAGACAGATTTTTAAAAATATATTTAGGATCTAAAAAACATCATTAAGACCAAACTTTAAAGTTTAGGTTCTTACCTGTATGCAGATAAATTCTTGACAACACTGAAAAACCTCTTTGCTAATAGTTGTTCTCCAGAAATTAAGGAATTTTCCCATGAATGGTGGACTTCAGGCTTTAGGACTTAACACCACATCCTAGGTATTGGACCCTGAGCACTGAAGTGAGAACAGTAACCAAATCTGAACCATTCTTGTGGTCAGGAGAAGAACCTTGAATTTCTCCAACCAATTCAGACAACTCATTCAACCAAACCATGCAAGAGCCTATGCTCATGCACTATCATTCTGAGGTGCTCATGCTCACCAGGACTATAGGCTTAGTAATATGGCTTAGCTCTGTAATCTAGGGAAGAGATGAGACCTGTGTTCCTTTCCATGAGTAACCTATCACTCCTTTGAGTACCATGAAGAAAAAGAAATAGAGTTATCTACGAGGCATGCAGTATCTATAAACAGGAAAAAAAAAATAGGGAAAGGTAAGGAATAAAAGGAAAAATTAACCCTGTCATTTTCAATATCTAGCTCAAAACTACAAGATATTTCACTGAAACAAACACAGGATAGAGTCTCAGCTAGCCTGAAATTTTCTTCTTCTGCTGCCACATGTATGGGAGTGCCTACTTCCCCAGGAGAGAGCCTTTAATTCCTCATGAAATTCAGGTGGGAAGAAAGACTCACCTCCACAGAGGGGAAGCAACACTTGATCTGGTGATTACCAAAGGAAATGAGCTCATCAGGGATCTCAAGATTGGAGGCAGCCTGGGTGGCAGTGACAATGCACTGGTAGGGAGACCTTATAGCCACCTTCCAGTACCTGAAGGGGACCTACAGGAAGGCTGGAGAGGGGCTGTTTGCAAGGGCCTCTAGTGAAAGGACAAGGGGTAATGGGTTTAAATTAGAGAAGAGTAGATTTAGACTAGATGTCAGAAAGAAGTTATTTGCCTTGAGGGTGATAGAACAGTGGAATAGGCTCCCCAGGGAGGTGGATGAACCAACCTCTGAGCAGCCTGGTCTAGTTGAGGGTATCCCTGCTCACTACAGGAGTTTGGACTAGATGACCTTTGGAGGCTGCTTCCAGCCCTAGCCATCCTATGATTCTATGATCAGTGCCTGCTCTAGGAAAGTAGCTCCTTGATGATCAGCAAGGCTTGCAGTGAGAATGAGTTGAATGTCCTTTACCTGGAGGTAAGCAAAGTTAACTGTTTAGTTCCACTAGTGAAATTGTGACTACTCCTTGGTAAGTATGAAAACTGCCTATTCATAATTGATGTCTCTAATTCATTTTTGCATCTTCTTCTTTCCAAACAAACTGTCAGCTGAGTCATTTTCTCCCTCTCCTTCTCTCTCCTCGTGGTTTTCTCCAAGATTAAGAACTAAAAACAAAAACAAAACAACCAAAACAAACTGAAAATATCCTATGGGGATTACCTCCTGTGCAAACAGAATCAGATGAGGTGATCTCGTTAGACAAACAAACCAATTTTCCACCACACTTATCTTTCTGGACCAGATGTGACTGCCTACCCCCGGCCCAGCCCGAATGAGCCTGTGCTGTATTTTGTATTTTATTGCCTACAGTTCTGTGCACCTGGAAAAACTCAGTACTGTTGAGGTGGGGGGCTCCAGTCAGCTGCTGCAGCAGCAAACATGAAGAAGGCTGCCCTTTAAGGCACACTTCTTTAAAAAAAAAACAGAAGAGTCCTCTCCCTCTCCTCCTCCCCTCACCTTTATAGAAATGACCTGAAAGATTCATTAGTCAGACTTGAACAAGAAGCAGACACCTTGGAATATTAAGTGGGTATTAGGGAGAAGAAAAAAAGGGCAGGGGGGGAGTGGGGTGTTCCAATAAGCTTTGTGTTATTTGGCTATGATGTGCCAAAAGACATCTTTGTTTTGTCTGCTGAGACAAGTAAGAACTGGGGAAAAGCTAAGAGGAACAGAAAGCATTAATATTTTAGAAAACAATGTAAATTACACTAAAATCCTGACATAGCTGAGCAAGGAGCAAACAGCAGAAAACAAACAGTATTGTTCAGCTTCTCTATACTCAGAGGGCTAAGAAATATGATTTATTTTTTTTTCTTGCTAGGAGGATGCAAAGAACAGACACTGATTTAGGCTGGCACGTCTTTTTGTTTATAATGGGCATACAGTTCTTGTAATGGCCAGGACTACAACAAGATCATTAATGAGAGCAGAGGCAGCAGCAAAGCTTAAAATTCACAGGGGTGTATCCACTTAGAGAACTGCAGCAAAAGCAGCTGTGTTCAACAACTTTGCTCAGCCAGCTACAAATCTTCTGTCAAAAAGTGGTCCCAAGACATGGCTTCCAATTCAGTGTGACTTAACCCTACCCCACACATATCAAAATGCTTTTGTCAGAACATGTGCCAGGCTGCCTCTCAGAGGCTGTCACTCACAAAGCACCTTGGCCTGCTTGCTCCCATATCTGTACCAGTCCTTTAAAGAAAGGCAAACAATTCCAAGGTATTTACATAAAATATAGGCTATTCTACATTATCCCCCCCTTTACTCCCACCCACCCCCAAGGAAGCAGATTAACTAGTTCAGTAGTGAAGGCAGAATCTAGCCTCACATTCAGATATGTACATTCATGCACTTGAATATAGATGCCTGTGAGTGAGATAATGAGTCATTTGTGCTGCCCAAGTGAGAATACTGTCATCTGAGACTTTCCAGCAGTAACACAGGGCACTACCTCACATCTAAGTTAGAGGCTGGGCTAGAACTGCTTGAGCATTTTAAAAATCATCAATATTAAGGTGCCTGAAGAGAGCCCCAATATTCTGTTAGTGTAGTCAATGAGGCAGTTTTCCATTGCCTAAACACACTTATCTACTGCTATGTGAGATGTTCTAATAGTCAAGACACCTGCATGGAGCTGGCAAATACAGACACTAGACCTACAGGATATTCCAGCACTACTGCAGTGGCAGCAGGACACCAAGTAGCATATGTTCTGGTGGCTAAAGTGTCATTAAGACTCAGATCAGCTGCCTAAAGAAAGACACCTAATATAATTTTAGATGCCTCAGATGTCCAAGACCTCCCCATTAAGCCTGTAGATAAGCAACACCTTTCAGGGCTAGTAACAAGAAAGGGAGAAATAACCAAGAGCATTTAAATGGCACCAGATGTCTATGTTTCTGAAACTAAATCCCAGCAGATTAAATCTAATGAACTAGTCATTTAGCCAAAGGAACTTGGGACTCTAACAGCTGTCTCCACTCCACTGGCAAATAAACTCCTGACTAGTTTTGACTAGATCTTGTGGTGACTAGATATGGTGAGAGTGGGACTCTGCAGACATTTGCATTTAGACACATAAGGGGTTTTTTGGCTATATAAACCTGAAGATGAATATTCACCCTTTCTAATTCTTTTGCTCTTATGTCCTAAATCCAAGAGGCTCATTTGCCTGGGAATTTAAGTATCCACCTAACCTTTAGGCATTCATAAAGGAATGGATTTCTTTTGACCAGTATCCAGTATGGCTCCCTTACACATCTCAGTCAGACCATTCTCTTGAGAGATTAAGCCCTTCCATGCCAGGAATGCTTTGGAGATCAGATCCTGAGGTCATACTGCAGTGTGTGTGACAGTTTGACTGAATCATGTGCTAAAACTGAATGCCCTGAAGCATTTGAAGTTAGATGGTCTTCAGAAGGACATCAGATCCACACTGATCACAGTGTAGAATATGAACTTCAATAAAAAGCACACACCAGAGCATTCTCTAATTGCTTTAAATCTCCAAACGCATACTGTCTCCATATAAAGAGCTCACTACGAAGTCAGTACATTCTTCTTTTATTATCGATGAAAATGAAATCAAACATAAATCAGTCAATGAAAGCCTATGAACTGCTGTTCAGAGCTAGCCACTGCTTCTCATGGATGGCCTGCAATAAAGAGCAGCTAACCCCTCATAAACAAGGAAAGTGATCCGCATGAACGCTCAGTGATTTCAAATTGCTTCTAGCTGCTAACAGCTATGGACATAGTCATGGACAAGGTACTGGATGAGATGGACATCTTCTCTGAGCCAATAGGCCAATTCTTACATTCTTACTTTTTTAATCAACTGCACCTTGAAATCTCCGATTTACTTCCAGACGGAGTAATTTATCTACAGCAGCCCTTTCATTTGTAGAGACATGTGACAGATGAAGGTGCTGTTCCTTTGCAGCCCAGAGCTTCCCTGTGTGCCAAGGTCTTTGTCCTGCTGCCTCCAGGCAGCTCTGCAGAGTTATTTCCAATTTCTATCTTTGGTGATTCATAACACTGCAGTCTGCAGTCCTCTGTACTATAGGAGGTGGCTCTGTATTCTCACCGTAGTTAAGCCCATACCACAGGAGTCTGGATGGGATCCCTACAGCATTGTTATTTCTCGTTATGGTACTAGTGCAACAATGGGACATGCAGTTTGAGGCTGGGTATTTTTGGCAGTCATGCTTTGTTGTTATATGTTCACACTCCCCCAGGATTATTTTCATGTAAGCTTTCAAGGGCCACTGATGACAAATGAGTCTCATCTTGAAAAGCAAGGACCTATTACAATGACACTAAACCCTTACCTGGTGCAGCAAAGCAGTTGTCATTTTGTGAACCTCCAGAAGCAATGCAAAACTTATTTTCCCTTAGCCATGACTTCAGCAGAGAATGTCCTTTCTTCATTACTTCAGCAAAATGCTTTCTTCTCCCTTACTTTCACATTTATTTTTTAAGGGATCCAAGTATTTTCCAGACCAATATGAACATAACACTGACACCCATAACACATTTGAATATTCACAGAAAATTGGGCTGGCACAAGTGAGAGTGAAGTGAAATAGTTTTAAACTACATTTGGTACCAGGCATTATGAAAGTTTGCCATTAGCAGACTAGATTGTGCCATCATTACTGACTGAGCATATACCTACACACAGAGTCACACAGACATCAGTAGGGTAGCCTGGTATGCAAACTAATTGCAAAGTAGATCATATCCTGATAAAGAACATGAAAAAAGAGTAGATTTGCCCCAAATTCCTTGCAGTCTTAATATGAGACAAAGGTAGTGGGTAATTAAAGACAGCGCATCACTTCTTCCCTGCTCTTTCTTGTCTATTTTCTCAGGAACCCGAGCCAACATAGAGAAATAATGTCAACCCTTTATCAGCCTATGAGCTGTAAAACACATCAGTAATTTTAAACTGAGATTCTAAGCAGGAAAACAGGTAGGTTTGAACATGCCCATAAGGAGTTTCCTGAGGACAAAGAGCAGCAGGTGACAAAGTATGTGTATTTAACAAAAGATGATGAAGACTTTTACTGTAGGATGATTGGAGGCACGGGCTGGTTTTCATAGGGGAGACATCCCTGTGAAAGCACATTTGCTGCCTGCAAGCAGCCTGAGACTGTATTTGCCAAGGGCAGAGAAGGGAATGTTGCAGTAATCAAGAAATAGTAAGTTAGGAGCCTGGATAAAAAATTTAGATGTGTGGATCTAAAAGCCATACCTTAAATATGTGATGCACAAAGCACATGGGAGGTTCAAGTATAGCCTGCTTGTAAGGAAGAAGGACCAAATTAAGGAAACCGCTGAGCTTGGTAAACTTGCAATGCACTTTATGGGCCTGGATGTCACATAGGCTGGAGATGTTGTTCACGGTGGTCAAAAAAGCAAGGAAGGACTGGAGAAGAAAATTAATTAAAAAGCTTGATTTAAATGGGGAGAGACATAAGATAGCCTTCTAAACTATCTCAGAACACCAAATATCCTACATATAACAATGGAGTTCATATTTTTAAGCAGAAAGAAATTAAATCAGAAGAATGCACTGCTAGATGCTTAATTTAGTGTGCAACAATTCCTATCAGTACAGGATCTGAACATGCAGTGACTTACTGCTGGCTGGTGAACCTCTTCCATTATTCTCAGAGCCAGTGCACATGCTGAGCAGTATGTGGAGAGTTAGGATGTGCAGAGCTTAAATGCCTTCTGCTCTCCATGCAGATGAGCTACTAAAAAGATCCTTTAGAGTCTGTAAAATTAAAATCCATATTTTTAAAATGCTTTCACTGCAGCTGTTTAAGAACTGTGTAATCATCATCAGTGTCAAATTGCTTAGTAGAGCATTTACTGCACAGTCCTTTATTTCTGAAACTGACTGCACTTTAAACTAATTATTGATCCTGCCATATAGATACTTGCCTGAGATTATGAATGATGGCTTGACCAACCAGATCAACAATCCAGAAGTAGATGTGGACATCACAAGGCCAGACACCTTCATTCGACAACAAATCATGGCCCTGCGTGTCATGACTAACAAACTGAAGAACGCGTATAATGGAAATGACGTCAACTTCCAGGATACAAGTAAGAAATCATTAACTGACATAAGTATAATGTGAAACACATTTATAAATTGGCTCCATTGCAATGGCTTTCTTTGGTCTTTGTGCTCTGTGATGGTGATATCATAGTCATACTAAGTCATAATAAGCTGCTGACATCATAAAGTCATCGTAAGTCAGTCTGTCACATGAAATTCCAGTTTACATATTTGTTTCATTTGCTTCTCTTGCTTATCTTTGTGTCAAATACATCAAGACACTGAGGGCTTTCTGTAATGCCATCAGTATGCTCCTTTATCAGAAGATTATTTAATCACACAAATTGCAGTTGCTTTCATTTGGATGCTTTACTGTATGAAAGTTAGCACCACCAACACTTTCCTGTTCTTAAGGAACAGGGTTACCAGGTGGAACAGAAGTGGAGAAAAGAAATGCTGTAACCTGTGGCCCTCATGTTGTTCCCCTCACTCCTTTATGACAGGTGACGAAACCAGTGGCTCAGGCAGTGGAAGCGGCTGTACAGACGACATCTGTCCCACTGAGTTTGATTTTGTCACTACCGAAGCACCACCGATTGACTCCAACAGGAGGGAGGTGGAGGCTTCAGCCACACAACCTGGCTGGTCACTGCAGACGTTGCTTGTCATCTTCGTCAGTCTCATACTGCAGAGACGGTGGAGATAATCCTGGATCTGGTCAGAGAAACTGTGTTTTAGCTACAGAAACATCCAACTTCCTTCTTTTCTTATACTCTTGGACAATGGACCATGCCACAAACACTTGCAGTTTTCTACAAGAAGAGAGCAGTACTGCAACCTGCTTCCCTTTTATGTTATCCCAAAGAGCACCAGGTGCCAGACTGAACTTCTTCCTGCTTTTTTTTCAGATATCTCTGAAGATGATATCCACTCTTGAGAGAATTCTTTCTCCAACCTTTATTACAGGAGACTTTCTGAGCTTCATTTCCTTTTATGCTGCAAAAGTAAAAAAGGATCTTACAGTGTGTGGTTTTTTCCTAATGAGAAAAAAAGAGGGGGGAAGAAACTAAGAAAACGGTTTTCTTTCTGAATCAAGCCTGCCTCAAGGCTGCTGCATTTCAAGAGAATATCAATGAAATAACAACAACAAAAAGACAAGAAAGGAACAAAATAAAATGCAACCGTTCTTCACTGACAGCCAGGTTTCCTTTAGGAACTTCTGTAAGATGATTCAGGTCATCAGAACGATCATTGCTATAGGGAGGAAATCTGGATTTTTTTTTCCAACACAAAAGTATGTCTCAACGGTGAATATCTTGCACTCCATCTGCCAACCACATCAGATTGGTATGAAGGTAGACAAACTCAAAAAGAAGTTTATCTTTTAGTATGATAGTAACTCCACTAGCTTCAGGATATCATGTTACAGTCGTTTAGGATTTAAATCTTAATGCCCAGTAAAAAAAAAATTAGTAGTAGCACGATTTCACCTAGCTTCTTTTAGTATTTATCCATGTTACACAATTGGCACAGGTTTTCCACTCAGCTCACCATCAGCCATGGTGGTAACGCTAAACACCACTCCTGACAAACCTCCCCTCAGGGGTTCGGACAGAAAATAATCTCTTGTGATGTAATCTCTTTCCTTTTGCCACTGTTCTGACATCGATTAGGACTTTCTGCTACTCTGTTCATTATCCTACCAAGACGACAATTCTCTAATGGACTAACAGCAACCGGATCAATAGTGTGTTTCACACCTAACCACATCTTTCTTATCAGTTAATTTCAACGTCACAAGGATTTCTTCTACAGAATTTCAAAACAAATATATAGTACTGACATGGAGATTTCTTTCACTTTTTTAGTCTTAGTATGATCATCTATTTTTATATATATAAATATATATATAAATCACAGATTTTAACTTCTTAATTACAAGCTCAGGGTTGACACTTCTTTGTAAGGAAAAAAAATATTTGGTCAACCAGCTCTTCTTTTTTTGTGCTGCTCTGAAAAGTAACCCTTTAATGACTGGTGAGCACGAAAATCAAAGAAGAGAATTTTTTACATATCCAGTTGTCCATTTCTTAACAGGTTTTCAGGATGAGGGAGAAAACCTCTCTCATATACTATTTGTTGGGGGCATGTGAGTTTATGTGATAGGCCTAGAGAAGGACATGGATGTTATTTGTGATGGCAGTTGTACTCACAGATTCTTCAAGGATATGTTGCTTTAATAATCATTGCCTAAATGACCATGGCCCTGGATAGAGTTTCCCCAATTTACATCTGGTTGTAAGACTCAGGATGGAAGCTGTTTAAATCCTGGACAAATGAGTAT
>VYZU01089559.1:0-20110 GCA_013401355.1 Ceyx cyanopectus
AGCCCTGTCCTGCTCTTCACTTGCTGCTGTAACTCAGCTGTGTGCTTTGTGCTGAGAATCCTGAAAAGCTGCACAGACTGGCAGTGGTTCTCAGCCCAAACCACACCACAGTGGTGTCCGTCCTCCCAGGACAGAGCACTAACTGATTTCCTTCCCTCCTGACAGAACGTCAACTGCCCCATTGAGTGTTTCATGCCCCTAGATGTACAGGCAGACACACATCATCCACGGGGAAAGTAACATCCAGCAAGACTACTTGCGGCAATGGCAACAGACAAACCAAAGTATAACTAACCTATCGGCCACGGTTACCATCCAAACTGGAGTGATGCTAGCAAACCGCAGCTTTGGGGAACGGCCCTCTGCTCAGGAGCCCTTCTCCCAGCTTAAGCTCAACTCACAGCTTCTCCAAGCGCCACTCTTGGAGTGTTTCAGACTTTTCTCACGATTGATAGCCATTTGTCTTTTTGTGTTCAGTGTTGAATGCCAGTCAGTATTTTCAAATTTAAAGGGAAAAAAGGGGTGGGGGAGACAATAAATCACAAATTGGTGGGAGAATCAAAATGTTACAGGAGGTGTAGAAATTCCAGGTTCCTGTACTATGCAAAGAACATTTGAGTACAACCTTACTGATGTTTAGCGATAGGAAAGTCCACCAAACACTTCTGCTTTCACATAAGCGTGCAGCCAGCAATAAGATAGGAACAGCAAATCCAATCACTGTGATATTTAAAATATGCACAGTCCTAATTCTTTCTTGATCCTAGTATTTTTCTAGCTGTATCTTTATATCTCATACTGTTATTTATCAGTTTTGTTCCCCTGACCTTCAAGTATTTTTATATGGGAATAAAATGTATTGAAGACACTTAGTATGCAGTTGACAAAGAGGAATTTGGTGTAATTATGATCAGTGATTATTTTTATACTGTAAGTGCCAAAGCTTTACTACTGTGGAAAAGAAACAACTCTTTTAATAAAAAGATTTACAAACCAGGCATATACTTTAAGTGATTCTCTTTGCTACCATGGAATCTAGGATGAAGATTATTATTCTGAGCTGGAGTAACATTGCCTTGAAACCAGATGGAACAAATATCGCAAGAAAGAATGAAGTTAACCCTCAAGAGGCTTGTGGTAGAGCAGTTTGCTAATTAAAGGCTTCCAGCTTCATCCCCTGCCCCTGTAGAGCGCAGAGCCACCCTAAGTATGTATGTATGTATGCCACCAAGCAGGAGGCTTGCTTTGGGGGAATAGCTGGAGGGGAGGGAGAGCAAAATAATCCCTTCTTTGGACATGAGCTGAGCAAAGAGATGGTCCTCAGTCTAGCCAGATACCTAGAATCAAGTCTGCTGTCAGTGTTGGAGTTGCCAAAACTCAGTGAGGCTATCCCCAGTGAGGCTGGATGTATTCAAAGCTTTATTGGACTGTGAACCAATGACTCCCCACGAGGTCCCGATGGAGCTGAGTCTCCCTGCTCCACACCTTGCCCCTGGGGCAGACCACCCCTTGGCAAGAGAGGGTAACTTCCCTGTGACCTGCTAAAGGGTGTAGAGAAGGGTTGTCAACACCTTTCTTAGAGCTGTTCCCTCTTCATTTGCAATGTGGGATAGTCAAATAATAAAACAGAACTGGGGTTCTTCATGTGCTGGTGAACACACCCTCAGGCACTGCTGCAACAGGGGCACAGAAATCTTCCACCTTAGTCTCACACAACAGAGGGGACAGGCAGCCCTGGGATCTAGGTCAGCAGGTTACAGACTATTGAGTCTACTACGCTTCTACATTGTGGGGTGCAGTGGGGAGGGAGGTAAATGAAGTTCTCAAAACTTTTTTTAAAACCCAAGCCTGCATTGCTTATGCTGACCACAGTTAGGAGGAAGCCCTTCCAGCTTGTGCTGCCTACGCTGCATAACCTGTACAGCCTTTGCAAAAACAGTGTGAAAAAATTTGTCATGATTCCTCAGGCTGTGTTCCTCTCCCAGCTGCAGAAGCACTGTACTGAAGTCAATGGAATTCTCTGGATTGAATAAAGCAAAGCATGAAAATCAGAATTTGGCTTCCTGAGACGGGGCCAGGGCAGTTGCTTTCTCCAATGGCTACCTACAGAGCAACCAAAACATTTGCCAATAGCACAGTGTCAGCAGTGGAACTCAGTTCTAGTCTAACAATGTTCAGGTGCCAACTGAGTCTCTAAAATACAGAGCTAAAAGTGGCATGGACAAGACCACAGAAGAATTATTTCCTAATAGACTAGATCTCTATTAATTTGTCTTTCTCAAGGGAGGGTTACAGGTTGAAATTGGTGGGAACCAAAAGATTCCTACTTAGTCACTTGCTGCACAGACCCATATGAGTTTCCCAGCTGGATGGGAGATGTGACCATCTCATTTCTTCAATGTTCCCTTGCTTGTTACAGCACCAAGTGCCTCCCTCCCCACAATAAGCATTACAAGATAAATGTGGTGCATTTGCCTAAGCTCACTGTAGCAGTCTGTCTTTACCTTAAAGCACAAAGGTTCACACTGCCCACCATTTCTGGTTAGCATTTACCAGCGTAGTGCTGGCTATGTTGTCATGCAGCTAAATCTTTTATTACCAGTTATATTTCAAAACCCACTAGCAGAGCACAGTGGCAGCAGTCTGAGATCCAAAGTATCAGGTGCAAATCTTACTTTTTACGAATAGGAACAAAATTGAGATTTTTGAAAGTTCCCAACCTTCACCCAGGCCATAGGGCATGAAGTGGTCACAGAATTGCTGCTGGACTTAAAACAAGCTTGATGTATGTGTCCATTTGAAATGTGGTCCATTGGAGCCCTAAGATCAACTGATGTTGTCCAACCCGTTACCTTAACAACCTGGGCAGTAGGGATGAAAGGAGCATCTGCCCTCACGTACCAGAGAGCATTTGGAGGCCTTAGGCTCCCAAACAGAGTCCTCAGCTATGCCAAGCCCAGTGGCATTTAAGTCCTTGGCTGTTCTTTTGTAGAAAAGCAGGCATATCTCCACACAGTGTCATCCAAGCTAAGTCAGGGATTTAGTTAGAGTACAAGAACAACCAGAGTAAGGACTCTAGTAAGGAACAGCATGGCTGAAAGAAAATAATGGAAAAAAAAATAAATCTAATTCCTCTGTACCTGACTGTAAAGGCCAAGAACAATTCCGCCCTGCCCTCCATTTCCTTCCATGCTTTTGGGAGCTGTTCTTGTTCTGCCAGCATGGGACCTGCCAGGGGCAAGGCACCATATGGTGACAGGGCAAAACAGCCTGGCAGCAGCATGCTCTTCAAAACACATCAAGGGAAGTAGAGCCATCCCCTTTGAGAAGAGTCATGACCTTCCCTATGGGAAACAGACACACAGCAGAGCTAGATTTTAGTCCCTGGAAATATTAAGGGGAGAAGTAGCTTGTTCTGCTAGCAGGTGATCAGCACACCTCACAAGAAAACGCTGTGACCAGCAAAGCCCTTCCTCACCAGGAACCGCTCACCTGGCCTGATGTGCTCTGGGGTGACTCAAAGCTCTTAAACCCCCTTGTTAGCCAGGACTTGCTACCACCAGGGACTGGATTCTCCCCCTTAGGGCATCTCTCTGCAGCTTAAAAACAGCAGCTTCTGACCTGACCTTGGAGCTTTGCTTCCAGGCCTCCACTCATGGCTCCATGCCCCCATGCCCAATGCAGGAACCAGTTGAGTGCCAGGCTTCACACACCAAAACCAAATTTTCTTTAAGAGGATTTCTTTGGACTAGTTGAAATTGTCACCACAGGGTGACAAGCCACCTCAAAAGGGCACTCCTATGACATCATCTCACACTTGGATCTAGAACAGAGTTTTTCATCAGCTTCCAGACAGAGAAGTGAGGCAGGGTAGTTAAGGACACTGTGCCTGGGACATGGGATGCCAAGCTCTGTGACTCCTGTACATCCTTTAACCTTATTCTAGGCACAGCAGGAGGCAGAAGCATCCATCTGCAGATGCTGTGAGATGTTGTGTGCATAGAAGATTTCAAGTTGCTCAGCACAAGTTACAGCAGCAGAGAGGCCCTAGAGAGATACCACCTTAGTCAGACATTTACTAGTATCTCATGCAGAGATCTCACCTAGAAGATAAGTACCTATTAACTTCCATCAGTAGATTAAACGGTGCCCCAAGGACAGTAAACAAAGGGTAAATGATAACCAGGAGAACAGGCTTGGCCACATGCTTATTACCATACTCTGTTTTAGCTGCAGAAGCTAAAAGAAGATCCCAGTAAAGAACAGGCAAACATTACTGAGCAGGTACCAGCTACAGTCAAAACGGCTAACAGGAAAGACATGTAAGGAAGACAGTGGAAGGAAAGAGTCCAAACCTCAACTCTTAAAGCATAAGACCATAAAAGCCAGGAAGACTCCAAACACTGAAAGTCCATAGGAAGCAACAGTAGAGAAAGCAGGTAGTGGTTAGGTGAGGACAGCAAAGCCATAAAGTAATGGACTGTTTTTATTTGGATTAGTGTCTTAACCTGGGCCCCAAAAAAAAGAATCTGTCCTGCTTAATCCATTCACTTGACCATAATACACTGTAGAGAGCAGAGAAGACAAAAAAAAATCCACTGTAGAGATCAGAAAAGAAAACAAATAATGCACTGTAGAGATGAGACTGCTCCCTTCCAGGCCAGAGCAGGAGCAGTACCAGGCACACAGAATTCCTGTGCAGGGCCCAGCGCCTAAATCACAAGGGGAGCAAGAAGAGCACATGTACCTGAAGCATGTGTAATGACAGCATTAAAGGAAAACCAGTGTGCGGATTATAGTACCTTAAATTACTTTTATCTCCCAGAAGTATCTGCTTTGCTCTGTTCTGGATCAAACTGCAACAAAAATCAAATCCTTGCCTGGAGTCACAACAAGCCAGCAGCAGAGCCAGCAGCACAACCCTCATCTCCCCTCCTCCAGGTCCATCTCCCACATACACAGCCCTGCTGCTGCCTGAGCAAAGGGAACACAGGCAGCCTGTCTGCACTGCACCAGCAGAGAACACAGCCACAACAGAAGCAGTTATTGCAAAGCTAGACACTGTTCCTTGCCAAAACCAAACAAATTCTATAAAACGGAACCCCTTAAAAATTCTTTTGAAATGGTCATGGCAATTACCACCAAAAACGTGTCTGGGCTGTTACTTTATTCTCACTGTGTTCCAGATTTTCACTTCGTTTTTCTAATCAGGGTTCACATTTGCTTACTGCAAACCACACACAGTGGAGAGGGGAAGTGGCTCCTGGCAAGATACTTCCCAGATGCCTACCCATGAACTGTGAATGGAACTCCCCCCTACGAGAACAAGCAGGTCAAGCATGAAGCAATGAGGAGTGTTTTACCATGGAGAAAGCAAATGGCCACTGCCTCGCAGCCTAGGGCAGGAGGCACAGCACCCAACCATGCATGAAGGACCTGCTCCCCTCTCCTCATGGGAAAAGAGGATCATGGATTAGAACTGCCTGGAGAAAATTACCTGCTGACTCCAGGGGAAAACAAACAAACATCTTGTTTTAATTTACACTGCAGATTTTTATCAGTTCATTAAGTTTGGGCCTCAGTCAGGCCTCTGTACCATTCCAAAGGCCTTTGAATGAATTAGGAAAGCCTGGATCATAAAATTCACCTCAAAAGAAACCTTTCTCCCCAAGGACATAGAATTTGGATGACACAAGACCCCCCATAGCTAAGAACCATATGTTTATTTGCAAAAGAGACATTTTCTACATTAGAGGCCAATTTCTTGCACCTCCGTTCTGTTAACACAGGGAAAGATCTGATTTTCAAATCTTACTAATACTTGCAAAGCCCAGACTGCAGGTGCCTCCCAATTAAGCTGCTGATAATCCAGACTGCTGCTGGTGAGACTGACTGAAGAAGGCCCACAACAGCAAACTCAGTGATGAAAGAGCCGAAGATTGGTGTGAATGAGAGTTATCCCCAGCTCGTTGCAAGCTTCAATCACAACATCATCAGCAGCTGAGCCAGAAGGGGCAGCAATGAACTGTACTCCACTCTGAACAAAGAGAGACAAGTAGAAGGATTAAGAGGATGTAAAAAACAAAATTCCCCCAGAAAAGGAGCTGGCAGCCCCAGTCCTTTACCCACACCCCACCATTCCAAGTGTTGAACAAAGACTGCCATCATCCAAAGCCACTCACAGGGGAACTCCCCATGGGAGCAGTCAGCTCTCCTCTCTCCACAGCTCAGAAGTGAGAGGAAAATGGTTCCTCTGGAAGCAAAAGGCCTTGTCTCAATTTTAAATGGTTTAATTAAGTTTAATTCTCTATTAATCCCAAAACAAAAAGAAAAAAACAACTGAGCAATGGCTGGATAATTACTACCCACATGAGACCAGAAACCACCAGAAGCACCCTTCCCAGGATGAGCTCTTCTGGCCAGCACTATGGAGCAGAGACATTCCTCAGCACCCCATGCAGAATTAAAACAAAAAGTCCAGGCTGCACAGGCATTTCTTGGGGTCATCCTAACACCCTGGACCTGGCATGGCCTTACCCGTTTGGCTCTGTCAACATTATCCCTGAAAGGGAAGAAGGCATCAGAGCTGAGGGAGACAGCGGTCATCTTGGCAATCCACTGCTTCTTCTCCGCGTCCGTTAACTCTGCAGGCACCTCTTCGAACATTGCTTGCCACTTCACCAGGTCTTCGTGCTGCAAGAACAGAGAGAGCTGGGTCAGCCCCACAGCACGGGCTCCTGGCTGTCCCTGCCAAATGACAATGGCACCCCTCTGACACCCAACCCAGCTGGGCTGGCTTCTCCCACAGCTCTGCTACCGGGAGCTTTCTACCACAGACTTTAAAATCCTAGGCAGTACTGGGAATAAGTTACCAGCATCAGCTCTTTTTGCATCCTTTTAACTCCTTTTCTTCTCCCTGCTCACCCCAGGGCTTGAGGGGTTCTTTCTCCACCTGTTTTAACTCTGTGAAGCTCTGCTTGGCAGTTTGCTGCCTCTGTAAATGCCACCACATGCAAACAGGCTCTGGCAGATGACAATACATGGCAAATAGCAGCTTGGTTTGATTCACCTACTGAAACAGCAACTGCTCCAGTTGTTACTCCCTTAAACAAGCAACTGCTCACAGAGATGATTCATGAGGTCCACAATCCAGCTGCTGGCTTTTGATACTTAAAAAGGACATAATATTTTCTTGACTCATTATTGCTTGTAACAGAGGCCAGAGATGTCCAAGATGCCACACAAGGACACAGCACCATGCATGAAGGGCAGGGCAACAAGAGCTGAACAGTCACTGTGGCTTTAACCCCTACTTACTGCTGGGGGCAACTGGCAGATGGAACCCCATAGCAAAGTGCAGGGAGGTTCCAGCACCTAGAGTGATGGCTGCAGTATTATAGGGACAAATCAGGACATTTTGCCACTGGGCTGTTAAGTGACCTTGGGGAAGTTGGCACCCTGGGCCCTGGCCACTTGATCCCTCAGCTCTTCAGAATCACCAGTTACTGACACCCCCACACAAAACTCATGCCAGGCTTAAGCATTATGTAAAGACTTTGTGATGCAGAAGCCAGACTCTCCAGGGAAACCTCAAACAGCTCTTACCTCACCAATGGTTCCAGTGACATACTGATCAATGGCATTAGAGACCTCTGCTCTCTTCACACCTGCTTTGAACTTCATGGAGAGCACGCGTGGGTGGTGCCGGAGCCACCAGTTGTTTGCCTTGTCACCAGCCAGACGAGTGCAGTGAATCCTGGACTGCTGGCCAGCTCCGATACCTATGACCTGAAGCACAAAGATACAAAACACATTTTTTTGCACAGAGAGCACCATAAGGGTGTGTTCAGGCCAAGTAATCTGGAAAGACCTCCCAGAAATAAGCTGCTCCTTACTGAGGCAGAGGAAAAATGCAGGCAAGTAGAAAGGAAAACTGAAAATACCTGCATGCCCAATCTTGTAAATTGCTAATCAAACTAACCTAGCACTTATGGAAGCAAAGCCCAAAAGCTGGCTTTCTCCTCAATGATGCTGCTCTGAAAAGATGGTATTTGCTAAATTTCTATTTGCTTTTATCAGACCACTTTCTTTGGAGTGCTCAGGCACATTCAACCTCTGTGTCATATTTTCATGTACACTGAGATTAAAATACGTGGAAATCTTTTGGAGGCTGGTGGTCATGGTAACTCTGCAAGCCCTCTGTCACCATTCAATGAAGAAGGCAAACAAGCTCTTGCATCCCATCTGGGCTGGTGTAAACTTGCACTGGAGACAAAGGCAACTCTGAGGTGCTGACACCACTGAAAAGTGGATATGGCTGGAGATAGCTTGGTTACTGGACACTGTCAGAACAACCCCTGCAGATAAAATCTGCCTGCAGCAGCAAACAGCAAGCGCGAGGGACTGTGCTGAGGTCTCCTGGGCTCCAGACTGTCTACTGTTCTTCAGCTGTGCCTCCGTCATGACAGCATGCCTGGCCCACAAAGGCCAGAACTAGTCACTGTGGCTGTCAAACTCAAGTTGGAAACTTTTCCCCCTGGCCTTCAGCGCTGTGGGTCCTGCTTTGCAAAGAGCTCCTGCCATTTCAAACTAGAGACCTAATTCCCTCCCATAATTTCCTCCAATGAAGCCACAGCTGAACTGTTCATCAGACTGTTCACACAGGGGACTGCTCCAGGGACACTGTTGAGGTTTAGCAGTTCTGGACAGTGCCTCAGAGTTTCCACCTCACACCAAAACAGATGGTAAAGCTGCAAGTCAAAGGCTGCCCTCAAAGGAATGAGTCATTTGTCTTCTCATTCACCAAAATACAGTGACTTCAACTCTTACCAGAACCATAAAACATGTTGCTGGAGACTATTTCCCCACGGAGGCAAATGAAAGACTTGGGCTGCTGTTTAATATCATCTGTTCTGCTACATTGTTCTACATGGCAGTTCACAGCTACAGCCTGGGAAAAAGCTGCTGATAAGAGGCAATTCACTAGAAAATAGCAATCCAGAGAAAGCAAAATCATTTTTTTGTAGAAAAATATTTTTTGATGCAACATTGCTGGGGAAGGTTTCTTCAGACTAGCCTGGAATTTCCTATCTGAAGAGGAGAAATCAGGAGGTTGAGCTTCTGCTTAATGCACACTATAGTCTTGTATCTGGATCTCTCTTCACAGTCACCTGCCTGAACTGAATATACCTTCTAAAAGTTCTCACACTTCTTCACTTTGTCTTCCTCCTTCTCTCCCTTCCTCAGATGTTTGTTTTCTCCCATACAAAAACACAGCTGGAACCTCAAAATCCTCCACAAAGGAATCCTTCCCCACTCTGTTTTCTACACAAAAATTATTTTTCTTTCAGAGTTCAATCTCCTAGGAATCAAAAAGTATTTAAGCAGAGCCCATTAAGTGTGAGGAGTGAGAGAGGCGTATTAACAGGGTGACTAGAAAAATAACTAAAAAACCAGCTTGGGTGAAAATTAAGAACTACTCGACCAAAACTTTTGGCTTGCAGGAGAGCCAAACACAGCCCATAGCTGGAAGCATGAAGTGGACAAGATGGATAATGCCCAAAGGATCCTTGCAAAATGACCCATATTGGCCTGGATTTACTCAGATTCACCCTGCCTAATGAGTGAAAACAGAAATGCCACATAGATTTGGATTTATAAAAAACAAATAAAGGACTTCACAGCTGGGAAGACAAAAGTTTGCACCATTGGTGGAACACAGCAAGGCAGGTTTATCCAACTTTTTATCTTATTGTGTAAGAGAATAAAGAAAGAGAATAATTTTCAGTTGCTAATTTAAAACATTATGGTATCATTGAAGAGAGCGTAAATCATGGTACTGACTAGTGTAGTAGTGCTGAAAGTCAGGTAAACCAAGGGAAAGTGTTTATTGCTATTAGTGGCACCCAGCTTCCTGCAAATTAAGTGACACTCAAGGCCATCAGTGCTCACTCCCACTTCATGCTTGCTTAGCACCCCAGGAAGCCATTGCCCTTCTTGGGCAATGTGCCAAGGGCACATTGCTGGCTCATGGTCATCCTGCTGTCTACCAGGACCTCCAGGTCCCTTTCCCCTAAGCTGCTCTCTAACAAGTCAGTCCCCAACTTATGTGAGGCTTAAGTAACAGCTGGGAGACCAAAAGCGAACTGAACTTCCCGGGCTTAGCTCACGGAGTCCGCAAGAAGCCAGATACTGGAAAAGCATTTTAAGCATTAGTCTTGAAGTTACTTTCCGATGCTGGTTCTTGATTTACGCTGTTTTCTAGTTTGCACTCAGCAGCTGCCTGAGCTTCTCCACCACTACCTACACTGCTGCTTCTGCACTTGGAGGCTCTTCAGGAAGATATTAAGCTCCCAGCTGAAGACCTCAACACAAAATTCACCACCTCCTTGAGTAAGTGATTGTCATGGCTACTGATCTTTACTGTTAAAAATATCATTTGTTTCTTAGTGCAGTACACAGATCTCTTATCATTTATATTTGATTAAAATACATGCCTGCAAACATGCAAAACATGTTCAAAGCCCAGCTAGTTCAATGTCTGCCTGCCCATCTTGCTTTTCACTCCTTGTGCTTTCTCCCTTCCATATGGTACATGCATTACCACAGGCATTTCAGACATCTGCACCACCACAGTAAGTCCATACTTGCAGAAGCACTGGGGAAATTGCTGCTGTAAAAAGGGAAAAGGAGCAAAGATAGTAACACCTTTGTTCTGGGGCTGCAAGAACTAATGCTCTTGTGAACAGAGAACCATTTAAAAGCAAGAAAAAAAAAAATCAACACCCCAAAGCTGAATAAAAGAAAAATGCCATATCTCCAGAGATGTGTTCTTGGGAACCACACAGCACATGGCCCCAGAAAGCAGAGAGCTCTGCGATGTTCCCAGGCTGTAACAACAATATGACAAATGCAGTTGAGTACCAGTGCAGAAAGGACAGCCATGCAGTTTGCTCACAGTCAGAACCTGTACAGCCCTTATGCCATTTAGTCCCTTTTGCTGATTAATGATGTACTAAAGCTCAAGATCAAAAAACATTCTTTGTCTTCTTCTTCTTCTGTATTTTGATTTTAAATAATCCAGACCTATAAAAGAGAGAGCATGGAGAGCAGAGAACCAGCTAAACACCAGCATTATGAGAATGAGCTGCTGGGCATAAATACTATTTTTAATACCTTTGCTACAACTTTTGAATAACAATTTAAGCTGAACAGTTAGTGACAGCTTGGAAAGAAAGGTCTGGGGTGCTTTTTTAAATTAAAAACTCATATCCCAACTACACATTCAATAATGCCCTTGTAAATCCCAGCATTCATCATAAGCTTGTAAGGAGGAAAAAAAATAAATAAATTCAGAGAGAATAGAGATTTCTAATGCCCCAAAGGGAAATAAAAGGAAGCACATCCCATCTTTCTTGTATAAAAAGTGAAAATAAACTAAGAACCATATCAACAGTTAGATCCAGCTGTGAAAACTGCTGTCATTTCCAGTGGCTCCATACAGACTACAACATATGTATGTGCCCTCAAGAAACTATATAAAAGGAGAGAGTAGTTACAAAGAAATGACTCAGGGCAAGCTTGCAGAAGCAGGTAAGAGCTTTACAAACCCTATCACTGCAAAAGCCATGTGTACCAGCCCAGTAGCTTTCTGTACATGAAATGATTTTCACATTCAAGCCAAGAAAAAGTGCTCACTGACCAGCTGGGCTGTGAACCTGTGCTCTGCACAGCTGCCCAGTTTGCTTACCTGACCATCCTTGGCATAGCAAACCGAATTGGACTGGGTGTATTTGACAGCAATGCTGGCGACGATCAGGTCTCGGATAGCAGACTCCGGCAGCTGAAACAAAACACCATGGTCAGTGCTCCATCCTCTAGCAATGGCCTGTGGTCTGCAAACCACCAGCGCATTCACAGGGAAATAAAACAGGCTCTTTTCAGTCACCTTGTTTGATTATCAGCAAGATTTGTTGAGATTGAACACTGTAAACGCCTGGTTTGGCATCTAATCTCATAGCTCATGTAGATTAGACAACCTCACCAGGTCACCTCTATCCCTGGGCCTCTTATCCCTCTATCCCTGAGCCTGCCAAGTCTGCTGTATTTGCTCAGTCATCAGTTGTGCTCACTGGTGAAAATTTAACGTGTGCTAAAGTACACGAGACCATAACAATAAAAAAAAATAATTTAAAAAAGCAGCTCTCAAGACCCACACTATTAAAGTCTCTTCCATTACTAATTTCTTGAAACACTTTTTATTACCTCAATGTCTGAACTTGGTTCTGAGACCATGACTAATCGCGAGCTCATTAACATCTGTTATTTAACAGAATCACACAATGTTAGGGGTTGGAAGGGACCTAGAAGATCATCTAGTCTAACCTCCCTGCCAGAGCAGGATCACCTAGACTAAGTCACCCAGGAACGCATTCAGGCGGGTCTCCAGAGAAGGAGACTCCACAACCCTCCTGGGGAGCCCATTCCAGAACTCTGTCACCCTCACTATGAAAAAGTTCTTCATTGTGTTTACCCTAAACCTCTTGTGCTCCAACTTGCTCCCATTGTCTCTTGTCCTGTCATTGGATGACATTGAGAAGAGTCTGGCTCCATCCTCCCTACACTCACCTTCAACATATTTATAGATATTGATGAGGTCCCCCCTCATCTCCTCCACACTAAAGAGCCCCAGCTCTCTCAGCCTCTCATCATAAGGGAGATGCTCCACTCCCTTAATCATCTTGGTAGCCCTGCACTGGGCTCTCTCCAGTAAATCTCTGTCTTTCCTGAACTGGGGTGCCCAAAATTGGACACAGTATTCCAGGAGGAGAAGGGGGGAGGAGAGCCTCCCTTGACCTGCTGGCCACATTTCTCCTAATGCATCCCAGGATGCCATTGGCCTTCTTGGCAGCAAGGGTGTACTGTTGGCTCATGGTCAGCCCCCTGTCCACCAGGACCCCCAGGTCTCTTTCTCCAGAGACGTTCTACAATAGATCAGCCCTCAGCCTGTACTGATCCATGGGGTTGTTCTTCCCCAGATGAAGGACTCTACACTTGCTCTTGTTAAATTGCATTTAATTTCTCCCTGCCCATCTCTCTAGCCTGTCCAGGTCTCTCTGGAAGGCAGCACAGCCTGCCGGTGTGTCAGCCACTCCTCCCAGTTTGGTGTCATCAGCAAACTTGCTGAGGGTGCTCTCTATCCCCTCCTCCAGGTCACTGACGAATATATTAAATACTGGACCCAGCACTGACCCCTGGCGGACGCCACTAGTCACAGGCCTCCAACCAGACTGCTCCACTGACCGACCACAACTCTTATGGGCAGAGAACACGATCAGAGACAAAGAAATAACAGGTAACTTTCTGATGATGTGAACTCTAAATGATAAGGAATATTGAAAAGGCCAGAGTTGAAGCAACATGCTGTACACAAATGGGAGAGGTAAGCAGTGAGTCAGAATAATATCACAATGGATCCTCAGCACATGGCCCATTCACTATAAGAAATTACACATGGTAGCTTATTATTATAAAACACAAACATATGGGTAGTTGGAGATAAAGGGCAAGCTCCAGCTCATCCTATTTATGCAAGGAATCAAAACGAAGGGAAACTACCCTAACTTACCAAAGTATATTTGGTCCAGAAAGTCTACTGCATCATTTTGTTAAAAACCAATTAATTTTCATTAAAATATTTTAAGAGCTCTTATAACAGCGCTGACCTCCTTGATGAAAGCACGAGGAGGCTTCCTTCCTCCCACCAGTCTGCACAGTCATTTCTCTTCAGACACTTACGTTTTTATTCTTTGTAACGATGTTCTTGAACAGTGCCCGGTCGATGACCGCATTGTTCCTCTTCTGCGCCAGATGCAGTCCATAGAGGGTTCGAATCTCACTGTCATCTGGCTCATAATGGGGATCCATCTAAAAGCCAAAGGATGGGCAATAAAACACTTGTAGAGCAATTCAAAGCCAATGCCCAGTAACAGCCGAGATTAAAATACATTACTTAAAGAATCCAAAGAAGTATTTATAGAAAGCAATGTCAAATTACATTAAGTAACTAGATCATCTTAGGGCCCATCTGCAAAGAAGCAGGCAGGACAGGTAACTTACCCTGGAGCTAAACTGCCTGTGGTTTAGCATGGGCAGGTCTGTCCATGCACAGCCTTATTTAGAATTTTGCTAGCCACAGTTCAGGTTATTCAGTAACAAAGTAAACTGGGCTAAGGGTACAAGCTCTAAACAGGAGTGTGCACACACTTTATATTGTTTCCCTCATCCATTTATAGGGTGGTGGTCAATGGCTCGATGTCCAGATGGAGAACAGTGACAAGTGGTTCAGGGGTCTGTACTGGGACCTGTATTGTATTGTTTAATATCTTCATTAATGATATTGACAATGGGATTGAGAGCACCATCAGCAAGTTCGCAGATGACAACAAGCTGAGTGGTGCTGTTGATAGGATGGAGGGATGGGATGTCATCCAAAGGGACCTGGTTAGGCTGGAGAGGTGGGCCCAGGTGAACCTCATGAGGTTCAACAAGACTAAGTGCAGGGTCCTGCACCTGGGTCAGAACAACCCTCGCTATCAATACAGGTTGGGGGATGAGGTGCTGGAAAGCAGCTCTGCAGAAAAGGACTTTGGGGTGTTGGTGGATGAGAAGCTGGTCATGAGCCATCAGTGTGCAATTGCAGCCAAGAAGGCTAATTGTGTCCTGGGCTGCATTGAGAGAAGTGTGGCCAGCAGAATGAGAGAAGTGATTCTGCCCCTCTACTCTGGTGAGACCTCAGCTGGAGTATTGCATTTAGTTCTGGAGCCCTCAACACAGGAAAGACATGATGGAGTGGGTCCAGAGGAGGGCAACAAAGATCATCAGAGGGCTGAAACATCTCCCTTATGAGGGCAGGCTGAAGGAGCTGGGGTTGTTCAGCCTGGAGAAGAGAAGGCTCTGGGGTGATCTTATAGCCACCTTCCAGTACCTGAAGGTGGCCTACAGAAAGGCTGGAGAGGAGCTGTTCACAAGGGCCTGTAGTGAAAGGACAAGACATAATGGGTTTAAATTAGAGAAGAGTAGATTTAGACTTGATATCAGGAAGAAGTACTTTACCTTGAGAGTGCTAGAACAATGAAATAGGCTTTCCAGGGTGGTGGTTGAGGCCCCATCTCTGGAGATATTCAAGGTGAGGTTGGACAAGGCTCTGAGCAGCCTGGTCTAGTTGAGGGTGTCCCTGCTCATTGCAGGGGGGCTGGACTAGATGACCTTTGGAGGTCCCTTCTGGCCCAAAACATTCTATGATTTAATTTTGTTCAGATTAACTTCCCCTAGCAGCCCTCTGCAGACAGGCCCTGAAGATACAGATTAAGGAATATGATCTCATCCTCACAGAGCTAATTGAATTCAGGAGATAATCAGCTGCCAAGATAATATGCAATTTCATTCCTTCTCTACTGAAGCTCCTGAGCCATCTTCTACAGCTCCCCCTGGTAGCTATGCTACAACTGCAACTTCAGCTAGGCTTTGTATTTTCTTTTTGTAATGCTACAGTAAAATTCTCCACTCATTTGTCTCTCCAAGTCACGTAGAAATAGGACCTGTCTGGATGTGCTGACAGCATTATGTAATCTATTAAGTCACGTTTACCAAAATACCATGTTCTGAAGTTGCAACAATCACTGTGGGTGCCAGGAAAGCAACTTGACACTGGCTTGACTACACCATATTAATATTACTTAACAAGAGTCCCAGTTGCAGTAAGTTATATGCATCGTCCCAGCTCCAAACTCTGCCTGTGCTGCCAACTCCATCACTGCCTGTGCTAAAGACTGCCCCGCAAACACCATGCCTGGACAAGGGTTCCTCCAGCGATATACTGCATGTGCTTCTCACTGACAAGATGCACATCACTAAGAAACTGGATCTTAGATACAAAGAATTCAGAGAGGAAATAAATTTGTCAAAAGCAAGAGGAAAGGTGGCAAAGAGAACATAGAAACTCTGTTCTTTGAAATAGGCTTGCTGGTTCAGAGATGTAATTATTTTATGTGCACATCACTTTCAATACTAAGGAAAGTATTATAAAAATACTCCCCTCTAGGACTACTGGGTAAACATGACCACAACACTGCTCATACAGGAATCCTCAAAGACCCAAAGGAAACACTTCCATGCACTGTAGAGGTGCCTGGATCAGAACCCCAGCTATACATCTGTGAAAAAAAAGTATGGGAAGAACCACAGAAGGTTACAGTGGACCACGAGTACAAACCTGGAGGACACAGTATGCACCATTCTTCTTTTTGGCAAGGATTTTGAGAGCTTCTTCCTCATAACCAGGAGCTACCACACCATCAGATACCTGCAACACACACATATTTCAGCTTCCACACCTGAAAAAAATTAATATATATAGGGGCCTAACACTGAAAGCTCCACCTGCCATTTCCAGAAAAGCACCAAAGGCAAACCTCAAAGGGTCTGTATATACCATACAATACAAAAGGTACTGATACAATACTGATTCCAGTCCTGCAAACAGCAGAGCACTAGAATCTCTTGGCAGGAATTAGTAAAAAACACCTCGCCACTACTTTAAACAGAATGGAACCAATACCTAATATCTCTCTCCAAGAGAAACAACTCTTTCATGATATCCAAACTTTTTAGCCCTAATGGTAAACATAGCTTAAAAGAAAATAAAAATTATTTCAAGTGAGACTCCTAAGGAGACAAAAAAAAAAAAAAAATTGGCAAAAGAGCTGTTAACAGCATTGAAACCGAGAAGAGTTTAGATACGTGAGTGCCATAAGTGACATACACCTTTCACATGCACCTACAACATGGGTGGGGTTTTGGGGTTTAAATAATAATACACCAATGTTATCCTCACAAACCAGTAAAAAATGCTCCTTTGTTTGTTCAAAAAGAAGTATCTAACATACAAGGCAGCCTTTTGCATTGTGCCTTCCCCATAAAAAAAAACCAACCCAATACTGGATGAAGACATTTGATAAAGCACTGGCTCCCAGCTGTTGAACCCTGCATTTAAACCAGTGACTTGTGCAGTGCTGCCAGGTCTGGAGTGAAGGCTGAACCCAGCAAGTAACAGGAACAGCCTAGGAATTGTCTGAGCCTCCACACAACTTGTATCTGCTGGCAGGCAGCAATCCACATCCACATTCCCAATGTGAGCAAGGGGATGGCCATCAGCTCTCCCATCCCCTCTTGTTCTGATTACAGCCATTCCACCAGATAGCTGTGATGGCATAATCAGGGTTCATTTCCAGAGCCCTGCTCAGAGGCAGAGGTTTACAATCATCTATAGCAAATCAGCATTTCAAGCACTGCTATTTCACAGGCTATCCCACACAGATGGGTTTTAACTGGTAGGAAGAAAAATGTATCAAAAGATAGGTGTAGAATTCTACACTCCAGACACCAAATTACTTAAATGGACCAATAAACAGTCTTCAATAAAATGGGTCAAATTTCAACAGCTGTTACAAACCAATGACTCCATCTAGTGTGATTCTCCTTGTTGCACTTGGATGACTTGCTGCTGTTTAACTAACCTCTCTGGAAATAATCTTGGCAGTAGCCACATCACAGGTATCAGACAGAGCAATGAAGTCACCAAAAGAAGACATCCGATCAGCACCTGCAAAACTGTATTTTTAGTAACTTATAAAAGTCTTTGCTCCTACAATCCAGTCAATATCCATGAAAGCTAATAATTTAATCCCACAACTAAAGAGAACACAGCTCCCATCACAGATGCTTTACTACTTAGCACTTAGCAAGATCAATTCTGCTGTTCCTGCCTTTCTAAAGGTTTATTTTTCTACCAATCACACAATGATTTTCTGAGGGCAGCATTCAAAGGTGGTCTATGGTGAAAAGTGAACCCAAGCCAATGTTCCCATTAACAAGTAAATTTACTTTGTTTTCTATAATCCATAGAGATCTTCTAGGAATGTCATGGAAAAAGAGAGAATCATCAAAATATCTCACCTAAGCAAAGTTATTTTATTTGCTAACTATTTTTAGTTTGGAGAGCTACTTTACCTGTTTTTTTCTTTGTGACTGCTGCAGTAGAAAAGCATTAAAAATATCCATCCACAAAATACCAGGCAGAAACATTTCTACTCAAGTACTCCCAAGCAATGGAAGGCTGAGTGTGCTCCCAGCAGAGCTGTTTAACCAGAAAACCACACAGATTTCCATTGGTGTGTGCATAGACAAATTGGGATCTATTGGAAAGAGTCCAATGGAGAGCTACAAGCATGATTAAGGGACTTGAGCACCTTCCCTATGAAGAAAGATTGAGGGAACTGGGGCTGTTTAGTCTTGAGAAGTCAGGGGGACCTTATTAATGTCTACAAATATCTGAAGGGTGGGTGTCAAGCAGAAGCAGTCAACTTCTCTGTAGTGCCCAGCAATAGGACAAGGAGCAATGGGTATAAACTGAAGTATAGAAGGTTCCACTTCAACATGAGGAGGAACTTCTTTACTGTGAGGGTGACGAAGCACTGGAACAGGCTGCCCAGAGGTTGTGGAGTCACCTTCTCTAGATACTTTCAAACCCATCTGGATGAGTTCCTGTGTGACATGCCCTAGGGATCCTGCTCTGGCAGAGGGTTGGACTCGATCTCTAGAGGTCTCTTCCAACCCTTAACATTCTGTGAAATTTACATTCAATAAACAGAAATCTCTACAGGTCTTCTGTATACATCAGGGAATGAAATCCAAAATGGTTTTAGCCTTTTTTTTAAAAAAAAACCCACAACACAAGTTCTGCTCACTTAGAAAACAATTTTGGATAGACTGTTTGTTCATTTAGTCAGATCCTTACAGAGAAGTAATGGAGAAGAACCCTACAGAGGAGGAGTAACAATGCAAAGAGAAAAGCCTGCAAAATGCTAAACACACCACTCAGGTTCTGAGAATTCAAGCTCAGCAATTTGGATGTGCCGGTTTATTCCTGGCATTCTCACCTCTGCTTCGAGCGTAGGCAGAGGCCAAGGGTGTTAAGGTCTTGTGCATGTCGTGCACCATGCAGACTTGGGCCTCCTCTTCGTTGAGAGGTACTCCAACAGCAGCACCTAGTGGGAAGTACAAGCCAGGGCATTCAAACCAGAGTCTCTCCCTGGTCTCTGGGACCTTCCCAGATTGCAAGGGGACGCAGATAAACCACTGGTAGAGCCTGCCAGAAGTTACAGTCCATTCAAAGAGACCCACCTGCAGGGCTGACATGTTTGAAGGAGGCTGCAGCAGGGATGCCCAATGCCTGCTTGAGTTCCTTTACCAGCTGCCAGGCATTGAGAGCATCACACAGGTTGATGAACCCTGGAGAGCCGTTCACCACTGCAATCACAGCATATATAGTTACATTAGAGCCAGCAGATCCTGCTCCCCAGTCTGGAGAGCAAGCAGAAATTTCTCCCATCAAGAATGGAAATTACTATGAATTGTCATTGTTAAATGAACCTGGCTCCTCAGAAACTGGTTAAATGCCCTGAAGACACCAGACCCTGCCCCAGTCTCTTTACATCAATAAGAGTATTCCTTCTCTCTGTCACCATTTGCAAAATCTGGATTTGGTGTCAAACAGGTGTACCTTGTAAATCTGCCCGAAACGTCATCAGTGTGGGCACACAATCTTACTCCAGTAGAGAATGTGGAGCTACAGTAAGTCTTCTGAGGTCAGCAGACAATTTCTTGTGTCTCAAACAGTTCACCTTTACATTGCAAAACTGGTGCAACTCAGTAACTGACAGCAGTTGTTAAGGCACTGCTGGCCAGTCCTTGGCCTAAGGTTCAGGATGGTATTTCAGTTGTAAAGATAACTGGAAGACATGCCCAACCACCTCCATCCCAGAGCACCCTTCTGGCCAATGTGGCCTAGGCCTCACCTGTCAAGGGAAGTTTGGCTCTCGTTGTGTAGAGCTGCATGTTTGTTTTTTTTAAATGACCCTAAGACTTCAAAATTAAAAGTACAAAAATGCCCTACTCTAAATTTATAACACTTTTTAGCTATCATGTCATGAAAAACATACCAGTTTGCAATGATTTCACTTGCTATTTATCTTGTGTGTGTGATCTGAAA
>VYZU01089559.1:20541-43363 GCA_013401355.1 Ceyx cyanopectus
GAGGATCCCATGGGAGACAGTATCAAAAGCCTTGCTGAAGTCAAGGAATACCACATCCACTGCTCTTCCCTCATCCATCCATCTACTTATATCATCATTAAAGGCTATCAGATTAGTCAAGCATGACTTCCCCTTATGGAACCCATGTTGACTACTTGGGATAAGCCTCCTTTCCTCCAGATGCTTAGAGATGGTGGCAAGGACAAGCTGTTCCATCACCTTTCCAGGGATGGAGGTGAGGCTGATGGGCCTGTAGTTACCCAGGTCCTCCTTTTTGCCTTTTTTGAAGGCTGGGATAACACTGGCCTTTTTCCAGTCCTCAGGCACTTCTCCTGTTCTCCAGGACCTCTCAAAAATTATGGAGAGTGGCCCAGCAATAACCTCTGCCATCTCCCTCATCACTCATGGGTATATCCCATCAGGGCCCATAGACTTGTGGATGTCCAGTTTGCTCAACTGGTCTCTAACCCAAGCCTCTTCAACTGAGGAAAGAACTTCTCCCTCCAGAATTCCTCTGGTCTTGGAGACCTGGGACTCCTGATAGCTGATCTCAGAAGTAAAGACCAAGGGGAAGGTGGCATTCAGTATCTCAGCCTTCTCTCTATCCTCGGTCACCAGGGCACCCACTTCATCCAGTAGCGGGCTCACATTACCTCTAGACTTCTTTTTGCCTCCAACATACTTGCAGAAGCTTTTCTTGTTGTCCTTGACCTCCCTAGCCAGGTTTAGCTCAAGGGAGGCCTTAGCTTTCCTTGTTGCATCCCTGCATCCTTTGACAACCTCCCTGTATTCTTCCCAAGTGGCCTGTCCCTCCTTCCATGTTTTATATATTTCCCTCTTCAGCTGAAGTTTTACCAGTAGCTCCCTGCTCAACCATGCAGGTCTCCTAACTATCTTACTAGATTTCCTGCTCTTTGGGATACACTGATCCCAAGCCTGGAGGAAATAGTGTTTGAATATTAGCCAGCTTACTTGTGCCTCCTTGCCCTCCAGGGCCCTGTCCCACGGGACTTTTCCTGAGAAGGCCAATCCATGGGTGGAAGTGCCCATTGACTGGTCTTTGCAGACATGCAAAGCTATAGCAGCAAGGAAACACACATGCAGAGACCAGAACCATCATATCTGCCTGGAGAAAAGATTTTTCTCTCCCTTTAACTTACCAATATCAATCTTCTCCACTGCCTCTTGTACAGTTACACCTGGAGAAGATACAGTCTTCACAAAAGGGTAGAGGTTACACACTACAACCCTGAGAACAGAGACGAAAAGCAGGATTATTTGGCAGGAAATAAAAATGTCAAATTGTGCTTGGCAGGCACAAGATATCACTACCAGTATTTTTACTGTCTTGTTGCTCAAGGACAGGGACCAACATAAAATCCTCTAGTGAAGACTCCTCTCTCCAAGAGATATAAGAGACATTGGTGTTCAGCCAAGGGTAGGTGCAATGCATTAAGAATTTTTACTGAACTCTTTGCATCAAACAATGTTACAGCAGATGGACCCAAAATTTACAGAAGTTAGAGTTTCTGTAAATATGTGGGTCTGTATTTAAATGTTTAGTGATTCTGGTGCACAACTTGAACCATTTCAAAGGACTTCATAGCAAGCTCAGCAGTATCTAAAACAGGCACCACCAACTTTAACAAGAGGTCAAGGTCCACTGCAAACACAATTGATGTCATTTTCCACAATGTTTCCAAGAGCAGAAAACAGCCTATGGATCACCTTCTGGAGTTTTAAAATACCACAGCATATGAAACGTGAGTGCACAGCCTGGATCCCATAAAGCCTCTGTAGCACATGAAAGTAGGGGGCAGGGAATTTGATTTTCACCTCTCAAGGTAATAATGGGCCTTACTGGAATTACTTTTTTTACAGTAAGCATGAAGTAATAACTCACCCTTCCCCATAAGCCATAGTGAAAGGAGGGATCTGTTTCGACCTTCACAAACAGTGCTTTCAATCCCAGAGAATTTCCTCTTAATCTGAATATACAATGTCATCACACTCCAGCACATGCCCAGGACTGGCGGCACATTGCTGCGATGCATATACTTGTGTCCAACTTCTACCATTCCTTTGTTTAGACACCGTGTGACAAACTCAAGCAGAAGGGATGATCAGCTTCCAGTATGGTTTTCAGAACCCACTCTATTTATTAATTTCCTACAATGTCTTTTGCTATTTCCAATACCCCCTCTCCCTCGATCCACTCACACTCCTGACCTTCTGCAAACCATCTGGAATCTGTGGACTTTAACACTGCTAATACTTTTATCTGTGGAAATCAAGATCATCAGTATCAAGTTTTCCTACCTTGACTTGGGTATGTAAATTTTATGCAACTATGCACAGACACTGCTGCTAAGGATCAGCTCCCTCTGCTGATAAGACAACTCAAATCCAAATTATTCCTCTGGATGCAAGTGCATTCATGTAAAGGCACGTTACCCCCACTGTGATTCAGTAGAGCCTGCTTTAATATGCAGCATGCTCCATGCTCTCAAGAGCCACCACTGCCAAGCCATCTGTGAGGATTCCTGTGGTTCTAAATTTCAAGTTTTCAAATTCAGCCTGGAAATCCATCCATCCATCCATTCATCCTAAGCACATCAGTTTTTAAAAGTCATTTTAAAAGCTGAAATGCATTCTGGCCCACTCACCATAGTCATACTATACCTCCCATCCTGGCTACACCTACAATTTACTTACTATGTTCAATCCAGCCACTCATTTCTAAACCAAAAGATACCCACTGACACAGAATCACTAACTCTCAATCACCAATTAGGTGTTACAGTGAGTTAAAATGTAGTCCCAAACTCTCCTGTGTGAGTGTAAACACATTCTAACAAACCCAGAAAACATGCTTTGGCACATTAGCGCACAGTGTTGCTTCAATTTCTGGCCACAGCTCACTTGCTCTCAAAACAAGCTTTCTGTCTGTTATCTGTGTGCTGTCAGTCTGTACAAATGATGCGTGTTCCTGACCTGCCTTTCACATCTCCTCTTTCTTCAGGTGTTGAAAGTCTGTAAACATTATGCAAATATCAAAGGGTATGTTTACTAAGCAAGTGTTTCAAAATCAGGAACTGTCACCTGGCCAGACACCCAGAGCCACGCCGAGGGGAGATGCACCAGCTTCTGAAGCACTGAATTCAGTTCTGCCATAAGTGTAATGTGACACACGTTCACTAAATGTAAACCATCAAAATTCCCAGATAACCAGAAGAATGAAAACCTCTGTTCCCTTTGGAAATCACAATGTAACTTTCTTGGTTTAGTTTTCTCATACTACAGGTACATCATGTCCCTCAACTTTTACCTTACAAGGCTGAAATCCTGTTTGGTCATATCAGCATTATCTTCTGGAATATTGCGAGCCAAGATGCCTAGTTACAAAAAAAAAAATAATTACATCGTTATTCAAAAAGAATTCAACCACCAAATGCTTTTTTAAATCCAACGTCTTCCCTGTTACTAGTAGCCCAGGGGAGGAAAATCTCTGCTAACTGCACAGATGCCAATATGGTAACAAAAAGTCATTCAGCCACTGTGCACTTCTCCACCCCATGCTTTTCACTCTTCTGTTTCTGCTAGAGCAAATCTGTTCTCATTGCTCAGTTCTTCCACAGAACCATTAAAAAAAAAAATAATAAAAAAAATCTGTTAATGTCTTCCTCCCACCCTCTCTGCCTATGGATTTACCTTATTAGACTGAAAACTGATTAGCAGAAACATACCGGCGTGGACTGCAGGATGGAGGGTTTTCACACGTCCACCTAACATCTCAGGAAACCCCGTCAGGTCTGAAACATCTCTGCTCAACAAGAAACACAGCATGATAACTGATGTGCCATACTGACTTTATCTATAGGTTAAATGTTTATTACTCTCATCAGGGCAGTAACTTAGATCTAATGTCAATGTTGGTTTAATTGGAAGGAGAATTAAATCCTAGAAACCTTAAAGGCAGTAAGGGAATAAAAATAAAACTTGGTTTTATTTCAGTCTGTCTGTAAAATCAAAAAGCACTACCTCCCATCAAATGACAGGAGTTGTTCTAATGCTCTCTCGCTCCTCACAGGATGTTGATTTACATCTTCCACAAAAGCAACACCTGCCAGAGCAGAAGACAAAAAAGATGCTGCTTTCCATGAAGTGATCCAAACCCACCTCAGTTTCGCTACAATCCACCATTCTGAAGTTTGTTTCGGGTCAGGCTTGGGGTTTTTTTAGTTATGTTGGTTCGTTTTGGGGGTTTTTTTTGGAAGGGGAGCCTTGCTTTCAGGACAGTTTGCAATTATTTTTTTTGTCCATGAACGAAGAAACCAACTTAAGCAGCCCTAGGACACAAAGAAGCATTTCTGAGCCAGATGTCTAGGGAAGGGTCAATACCTGACAGGCAAACCAGCATCCCTGAGAGACTTGGCTGTTCCTCCAGAGGCAATTAAGCCCAGGCCAAGCGCATTCAGGCTCTTTGCAAATTCCACCAGGTTGGTCTTGTCAGAGACGCTGAGGAGAGCTAACAAGTGGGGAGAGCACAAATATTTTTAGTTGAAAAGCGAAAGAAAACAACAGGATTAAGAGCCTTTAGAAGTTGTATAATTTACTATCTTCCCTGATCCAAGTGCCTGCCATGGAGGTGAGCAGACAGGAGCAGCACCTCATTACCCCCCATCACCCCCCACCACGGGCGGACTCCTTCCTCGCCCACGCGCCATACACCGCAAGTCCGCCGCCCTCCCGCGCTCCGGGACCGTGCCCGCCGCCGGGAGGCAGAGCGGGAAGGAGGCGGCGGTACCTCCGCTGTCGCCTCCGGGCCCCGGGTGCGTACGCGTCTCCTCAGCAGCGGTCCCGCTCCGCTTCCTCCGACCCCAGAGGGGTCAAGCCTTTCTCCGCGCCGCGGCGGCCGCCCACCAGCCCGGACCGGAGCCCAAGTATCACCAAAAAGAAGGCAGCACCCCCCCTACGCACACACCCGCTTAGGGCACGGCAACTACCGGGTTGGAAGCGGCGACCCCGCTCCAGACGAGCGGCATTAGCCACCCTTCGCCTTCCGGGGCCGCTAAACTCAAACCGGCAGCCGGGAAACGCGCCTCGGCCCGGCTGCTTCGGGCCACACTAATGGCCATGTTGGCGCCCAGCGAGAGGGCAGTAACACCACACCACCACCCCCACCCCCCAACCTCACACACACACACCACCCTCCTCTTCCCAGCGGATCCCCAGGGCCGCGACCAGCAGTCGCCACCGCCGCCGCCACCACCACAGCAGGCGGGCGGTCGTAGCCCAGCCCGGCCTTCCGGATCCTCGTCACCCCCCGCGTTACCGAGCTGCTGCCGGGCGGCCATGGCACCGTCGGTGGGTGAGAGACAGGAGCAATGCGAGGAAAGGAAAGAGCGGCGGCGGCCCGGAGGGATTTGGGCTCCCGCTGTACCGAGGGGCGGGAGCCGGAGGGGCCGGCCCAGACGGGGCGGGGAGCAGAGGGGAGGCGGTGGGAGGCAACGTGGGAGAGCAGCACACGTGGGGTGTTCCGAAGGCACATGGGTGTGCGGGTGCGTGTACCTGGAGCGGCTGCGGGTGCTCTCCAGCCTGGGGAATTACAGGATGGGGGTGAAGGGATGGAGATTGACCTGCGGACAAGAGTTTGTGGGTGCGGGATGTGACAAACTGGACATGAACCGGCACCGTGCACTTGGCAGCTTGTAGGCCAGTGGCACTGTGGGCTGCATTCCCAGCAGCGTAGGCAACAGGTCAGTTAGAGGGGATTCTGCCCCTGTGGTCACTTCCCACCCAAACCAGTCTGTGTTTCAATTCTATGATCACTCTGCTCATTCCCCCGTTGCTTTACACAGGCCCGGCTGTTGGAAGTGTTTGCTATGCAACATGAGTGTGTGAAATGGACACAGCTGTTTGCTGTGCACCTGTGCATACGCAGTGCATGAGCATGCACATATGTATATGCACCGCTCTCTAGTGTATGTGCATTACACAGGATGGGTGGCTGCAGGTGTGGTACATGCACACTAAATACCTTCAGGATCAGAAAAACGTAGGTTTTTTTCTGGGACCTCCTCAGTTACAAGAAACCCAGCTTACTAGGGAGGTGAAAAATGAGGTGTGGGCGAGGCAGTACCTCATTGCAGTGTAAGGTGGTTCAATAAGGACAATTAATTTTTTGCAGAAATACTCAGTGGAATTTCATCTGTGAAAAATCCTCTCCCAGATCTTCAAATCTACTGGCAAGCATAACACATATGACAGGCATAACACATTGGTTTTATCATCACTGGTTAAAATCTCTGCTATGCCCCAGCAGGGTGGCAGTGCAGCAGTGGGACAGCAGCAGCCTGTGCTGCTTTTCAAGTAGAGAGCTCTGCCATTAATTTGCAGCACAACCCCCTGGCTGTCACCCTGCCAGAACTTTCAGGAGGCCTCTTCATGCCTGTCCTGTCACTTCAGCTGCACACAGTCAGTGCTGCTGCTCTCAGTGAGTAGCATTGCCCAGCAAAATAGGAAACGGCAAGCTGGGATGTGGCTGCCTTTGCATAGAGTGCGCATCCCTGACATGTGTTATGTACTCTGGGGTAAGCACCTCCGGGGTGCTGGAGGCCTGGTATGTGGGTTTTGCATCAGGTCCTTAAGCAACAAAGCAGCATATGCAGGCCCCTGAGACATCTCTGGAACTTCTCTCATGTTTTCATTGTCCATGTAGGTGCTGGTTGTACACTTGCAGCTCCTGGAGCAGGAAGACTTTATTAGGCTCCCAACTTTCATTAAGAAAGTACAAATAACTGGAAGTTGCTCAGTCTTGCAGACAAAAAAAAAAAAAAAAAAAAAAGATAAGTGCAAAATAAATACAACTGGAAAGCCCAGAAACTTGGCTCTTTTGATTTGTGAATCTCTGGGCTTGAGTAGTATTGTCGGTGTAAGAAAGAGTCAAGGAAGAAATACTAAAGGCACTAAATAAACCCAGTATATGTATTACTCTTAGTAGCAGCTAGTGACACGCTGTAATAAATTATGGTTCAGAAGGGTGGCTGGGGCCAAATGAAAATATACTGTTAAGTGGTACATGAGCACTGTCATTATGAAAATACACACCTTTGAGAGAATAAAAGTTGTACAGAGAGTACAGATGTGTACAGTCAAGGTGGGCGCTGGGAATGATTAATGTACGTGAAAATGAAAAACCCTCCAGAGCTTGGCATATTTATCCGCTGTCGGAGAGCAGTCGGGGCCTGGGGCAGCAGCTGAGGAGCAGCACGTGTGCTGATTGGGAAGCAGGCTGCTCCGTGCTCTCACAGAAGCTGTGTGCAAGTGGGTGGCCCTGACAGCCACATGCATAAGAGGACACTGCCTTCAGATGAACAGGCGGAGGGACCTTACCAGCGTAAATAGTGGTGTTTGTTTTTTTAACCTTGCCCAGCAGTTTGTTGTCCCTTGGCCTGCGAGACAAGGTTTCTGTTTGCACAGGGGCTTGTGTAGTGGGAGGGCAGTTTGGGTTTACCCCATGTCCCCTCTTGGATTGATGTCCAAGATAATGGGGCGTTCTGGCTGTGCTAGAGGGGTGTGTGGATTTGGATGGATTGGGGATGGCCACACAGGGAAAACAAACAGTCTGCCTCCCCAGAGGTTTAGTTTTGCTTTAGATAGCTTACTAATTAACTGGTTTCGTGATGTTAGAGGATATTTAAATATCCTGGGCTCTGCTCATGTCCAGTCATTTATTCAATAGGAATGAGGTCTCAGTGGAGATTATTCCTAATGTTTTAAATCATTGCAAAAGCTTGTCTTGAGCCAAAATCATACTGGAAATCATGGGGAGAGGTAAATACTAGAATAACAAATACAAGATTAAGTTTATTTCTAAACCATACCACTACATCCGAGAAAGAAAAATTAGGCTTAATTAGCAATGTACTCAGCTGCATTAATAAAGTAAAAGGAGGATTTAGCTGAATGGAGGCATGCAAATGGAATTATATACTTGGTTTGTCTGTCACCAGGACAATACCCTAGCTTCCCTTCTCTTGAGACTAGGGAGTAACAGCAATGCTTTTCAGCTTGTCTTGGAGTTCCTGCTCTAAGTCTGTTCACTATTGTTTTGGTTTGTTTTTTTTTTTCCACGTAGCACATCAAGAGGACTGTAAAGAAAACAGGTTAATTTGACTGTGCATTAATTTGTTAGGGTAGGAAACCAACCAGCTCCATTTCTCCAGCTAATAATGCAGCTGCCTGGGGGCTAGCAGAGGGGGAGGCTGGGCCTGGCAGTGGACCAACGAAAACCCAGCTGAAATTTAGGAAACAAAAGTACAAGTCCCTGGATGGTCTGGTTTGGGTCCACCCTGATTTCAAAAATAGTATAATCAGTAGTGAGACCAGTGGTGGTCTGATCTAGATCTGCCGTACCCCATTCAATATGTCTCGTTTCCACCAGGCTACTTTGGAAGAGTATGATGTTGTGGACATCTCTGTCCCTACAAAAATAATCTTCAGTTTTGAAGTTCTTCATCATGGCAGGTTAATTTTCCTTAACCAAGCCCTGCTTTCATTCATATATGTCCCCATGCCCTATTAAGATGCAAATTTTTTGCCTCTTTTAAGCTTTTTCTGAGCTGCCTTCGAGCAGAGGTTGCAGTGTCTCATCATGGTGGCATTTGTCAAGTTGTAAAACAAATACATACATCTCTGTCCTACCCCAGCTCCTCTTTTCTTACTGACAGTTATTTACAAGCGAAGGGAGGAAGTACAAGCGAGAACAAGTGACACTGCTATCATCTGCACTGTTCTGGTGTCTTCCTTCAGAGAGCTGTTTGCCAGACACTGGGCCTCAATTTCTCCACTCTTATGGAGAGCACAGTCTTGCAAGCAGTTGTGTGTACCCCTACTCTCAGTATTATGGGATTATTTACCTTAAATGGGGTATTAAAAAAGGCACATGCTCAGGCAGTTTTCACATGTAAACATTGCACAACAGTAGAAACTGGAGTGGAATTGAACACTGGCTGTTTCTCAGTGGACAGCGCTAGATCCAGTCCTTTGGTTTTCTGCCTTTTGTTTTAAGAGTTCTTGAGAATGGTGTGAAGTCTTCTTGGTGTATGCCAGAAGGAAAAAAAACCAGCTGCAAAGTATTGACCCTTATTTGAAAGCTTCATCAGGCTGCTTGTGCCACTTGTCACCAGATCTCTGGGGTAACTCCAGCAGCTGAGCTGATGAACATGCTCAGCTGGGAGTGCTCCACAATAGTGGAGAGACTCCTGAGCTCTGATGCATTCTGAGTTTCTTTTTCCACTCTTATCAGCTTGGAACAGCTTTTGTTTTATACCCTATTCCTTGGAGGTCCCATTTAAATCACACCTGTGGGGCTGGCAGGTGGTCTGTTGGCTGTCCCTGACCATGCATGGTCAGGGTCCCATGGAGCTGCAGAGATGGTAACTGTTATTTAGCCTATTAGTGAATGTTTGGAAATACCAAAGAGCTTTGTGTGCACCCCCCTGTTCAAGCACCAGCACAAGTGGTTGGTTTTCCCTAACCCTTGATATTGCCATCTAATGCTTTTCCTGCAATAGAAACATTTTTCTTGTAGTAGAATAAATATGGCAGATTTCAACCTGAGTTATTCTTGTAACGCTCTCTGGATTATGAACGAGACCCAAAGGTGCATAAACCAAACAACAATTTATTTTCTGAATGTTCTCATTCCTTTCCTCACAGACGTTTGTTCCTATCCAAGCATAGAAAGAATAATAGTAGTAAAAGGGTAAGAAATAGTTTCTCCTGGTGGTGAATTGGTGCCTACTCTATTGTCTGAAACTGCTATGCAGTGAGACAATGAAATGCATGGCCTGAAGCCCTGTATCAGTGGGTGTGGGAGCAGCTGGCGATGTGTAAACAGCAGGGGTAAAGCAATGTTTTCACAGAGGGGTGGTGTGTGCACCGAGCAGCCTCAGCTGAGCAAGACACAGCCAGTGGTGTTGGGATGTCACTGACGTACAGGGTGCACCATGCTTGGAGGGTATGACCAAGCAGGTCTGTGTGGAATGGCAAATAGGGGGTCTGCATTTTTAAAAAATCTCGTCCATGTGGACGTTCTTTATGTGCCTCCTTGAGCTCTTCATGTGAGTTTTACCTTTTCTCTAATCAGACCATTGAAATCATGGCCGTTTCCCCACAGAGGTGTTTTTTATAGTCGTTCCCCTTCACCCCAAGCTCACTGGACCACCTGCATTGGATCAACTTGTGTCCTCATGTGGGAAGGCTGCTGCTGGAGAGCAGCCTTGCAGGGATGCTGTGAATGGAACGGGCTCCCACTAGAGCGCGCTATGACAGCTAAAATGGGCATGTTTGTCTTCTGGAGTAGAGGGGAAGCAGCAAAGATTCCTATGTCAGACATGGCACCTTTGTGTTTAGAACAGGGAACCTGGCTAGTTTCCCCAGCTTCTGGCTGCTGTTTCCCCGGATGTGGCGTATGCTGCTGCTGCTGCTGCTGCTGCTGCTGCTGCTGCTGCCGCCTGACCACACCAAGGTTTGGGCTGGAGCTGAGACAAATTCCAGGAAAGACCTTTTTTTCCACCTCTTCGTGGAAAGACCCAAGACTGTACATAAAAGGCAGGAAGAAGCTTTGTTTTCAAGCCTTTAACTTATTTCATCTCAGAGTCTCCCTGATTTAGCTTACTGCTCTAAAGGACATGGAAATCTGAAGAGTCCTGTGTTGTGCTTCAACACGGACAGGAGCCCAGTGCAAGGTTCCATTAGTGGCCTCCTACTGTCCTTTGGGCATTTCAAAACTGCCTCTAACAAACCTGCCCATCATCACCCAAGAATTTCCTTCCTCAAACAGTACTTGAACCCAGGCTTTTAGACCCCAGCCCTTGTCTGCTACCCTTATTTGCTTCATGTTTACTTAATTAGACAGCTGGAGCATAATTCCTTTCATGATCTGCAGTCTAATACATAAAGATGACAGTGACATGAATCTTGGTTTAGGTTTCAATTTGCATGTTAATTCATTGTGGTTCCCCAGATATTTGGAATTTGCTCTGGCAGGATCTGGGAGATGATGAAATGTGCCTTGGGTGTGGGGTGTTCTCCAGTCTCCCCGTGCGAGCCTGGAGGGATAGGTGACATAGTTTTACTATCCTCCAAGCATCATCTGTTGGAGAGTGTGGGGGATCTACAGTGAAAAGCAAAAGCAATCAGCAAAGCAAAAATAATCACCAGGAGTTGTTCTTAGTACATGATGCAAATAGAGTTAAGGCTGATTGCAAAAAGTCAAGAAGTATCTGGAAATCAGTGAAGCCTACTGAGAGAGCCTTCAACAAAGGAAGAAGGAACACAGGCATTTTATGCAATGATCCAGCCCCAGTTGTTGTTGGTTCACAAAGTCCCCGAGACACTTGTCTGGGGAAGTGGCAGACTTGAGACAGGAAGGAAAAAGTGATTTCCCTGAGTGGAAGATTTGCCTGTGTTGGCTTTGAAGGCTTTAGACACAAGCCCCATCATTCAGTTCTAACAAACTTTGTGCTCACTTCTGTCTCCTGTCCAGGAGGTGGCTTACAAGGAAAAAAAAGAAAGACGAATGCAGCAAGCCCATTTCCATGTTCATTTCCAGCTCCCTGGGGTTCCCAGGAAACCCTCTCAGATTCCTAACAGGATCGCAGGAGACCTGACAGCAAATGCAGCCAGAGCTGCCAGTTTGCAGAGTGCCTGAAAAAACAGCAGCTTGCCAAAGATAGCACAAGGAGGCTCCCTGGGAGAGAGAGCCGTGGGTGGTTATTTTCCGTGTTCCATTAGAGCTAACTGTGAGCCGGACCCCTGAGAGCGAGGAGATGGGATAAAAACAGGTCTTGCCGCAAGACCCTGTGATGTGAATAGAAATGATGGCTCAAGAGGAAGACGGAAAGAGGCATGGAGTTGTCTGAAGAGACACATCCAGCCTCATGCATCAGTCAGTGCTGTAGCCAGAGAAGGCTTGGGGCAGTTATAACCCACAGATGCCTTTATTCTAATGGAGTATCTTCTTAGTGGCAGAAAATCTTCCATTTTCATATCTTGCTGGTTTTATACATAGTCAAATTTTAAGAACGATTAAAAGAAAAAACAAACAACAAAAATAAAACAGGAAGAAAGAGTGAGAGGTTAGGTTTGGTTTGAGTTTTTTTTACAAATCAGTCCTCTCTTTTTTTCTTCCCAAGAAACCAGTCCAGGTCACTGTATTTTGGCTTTAGAAATATGGATCACATTTTAATGAAGAATTGTGGAGGGAAAATATAAAAATAAATGTTTATTTTCTCTATTCCAAACTTCGTAGGTTTGGATTCCCCAGGAGTTTCTTGTGCTTTCTGAAAGGCTGTTATCCTGTGTGCCCCGCATTCGTGATGATTTGTGGCTCGTTCCTTCTGCTCTGACCTTCCTTGCTCAGAGTCTCCAGTTGTGACAGGACAAATTAGGCCCTTTCAAAATCATCTCACTGAAGTTTTGTGTCTAGCAACAACTACAAAAGGAAGGGTTTTAGTCCCCAGAAAGCATCATTAAAGCAAACCTTTTTATTTTTCACCTCAAAGCTAAGTTTTTCAGCTTTTCATTTAAAAAAAACCTCACAAATATTTTATCAGAGAGCCATAAAATGAACATTTCCAGGTTCTAGAATAAATAACATCATTTTTCCAGAGTATTTTTTGGACATGGGTTTTAATCATGTAGCTACTATTCCATTAACCAGGGTCCCCAGGAAAACTTTTAAGCATGCTTTTCATGGTTCCAGATTTGGGAAATGCAGGTTCTGCTTCCTTCATGATAATAATCCTGTTCAAATGAGGTGAGGGGTGTTTGTGTTTTCCTGAGGGCAGATGAGGGGCAACAGCACAGCCATGTTTGCCATATGTTGAAATCTGTGGATGACAAGTTGGGGCTGGGACTGGGTTTTGTTGATTGTACACAGACTCTGCCTGCGTTCCTGTGGCAAAGCCACCTGGAGGAGCAGGGATCCTTCGGGGTGGGGAGGACAAATACTACCCCTCATTGGGAGAACTGAGGGAGGAACTAATTATCCCAGATCTGCAGTGGTGATGCTGCCAGCCCTGCCAGCCCAAACTGTCTCCTGACTGGCCTGATGATTCCTGCCAATCAACGGTGGAAGTGGCAGCTGGGCCTGAGCTGGATTTGCTGAGCTGAGCTCCTGCGAGATAAGGGCTGGCGCTGGCTTTGCAGGAGTGCACCTTTTCTCCATACTTGTGCTGGGTTCTCTCCATGCATTTCAGGGATCAGAACTGTCTCTGTGCCCATCTGTGCCCTGTGGCTATTGCTCTGAAGTCACTGGAGCTCTCAGTCATGCTATAATTCTGTGGAGCTCTTTTCCCGGGCTAAGTTAACAGATGCATGGGGGTGACAATTTTGGCCTCTGATGAGTTCAGTTGTAAAAAGCTGAGCCTGGGACTAAGGCCAAGGCAGTAGGGCCAGAGGGAACTTAATGGGACTTCCTGCAATACACAGCTACAGATTTTCAACAATGTTCTTCAATTTACCTAATGCTTTCTCCAGCTCTGGTTTTTAATTAATGTTCATTTCATTCATCATGTAATTGTGGCCTCATCCCATTGTCTTGGATGACTAATAAAGACAGGGGAACACTTTGTTTTATTTTGCTGTGTTTTATTGACCAATTTAATATAGTTGAGAAGAATCAAACATGCTGGGGACAGAATTCCCCAAAAAATAAAATTTTGTTAACAACATGTAACATTTAGCTATTTCTGGAGAGCTGGTGAATAAGTGTTTTTATCCTTGTGGGTTTGTTTGGTTTTTTTTTTGTTTGGTTTTTTGTGTGTGGGTTTGGTTTTGTTTTTTTTAATTTACTTACACACTTTATTTCACATAAACACACACCTTGTCAGAACCTTGAAAAATACTTTCTTGGGTCTGGTCACATCTATTGAAATCATCTCACAAGCGTAAACCAGCATTATACCCAGGGAGGTGATTGAGGCACCATCCCTAGAGATACTCAAGGCGAGGTTGGACAAGGCTCTGAGCAGCCTGGTCTAGTTGAGGGTATCCCTGCTCACTGCAGGGGGGCTAGACTAGATGACCTTTGGAGGTCCCTTCCAGCCCTAAACATACTATGAGTCTATGATTCTAACAAAAACAGGGGGGATGAACAATTTCTTCAGTCCAGAGGCAGCTTAATCACAATGAGTCAGATAAAAATTCCTTTAAATAGAACATGGGGAGTTCTCAATTTTTGGCTTAGTTCCTACAGGGCTGAAATTCATTGTTAGGCAGCACCAGATCCCATTGATGCCATAAACCATAATGAGGAGCACACTGGGACCAGGAGTTAGGAATACATGTGACTGAATCATGTGAAACATTTTTACTCCTGGCTTAATGTTAGAGACTCAGGTCTATTGTTATGGTTTTGAGAAAGGATGGTGAATTCTTCACATCCTCTCGTTTTGTTCTGTTTTTACCTTTCTCTGCCAAAGTCCTCCTTTGCTGATCTACTCTTCCTAATTGCACTGGATCATCAGCATTATCCCACCTGTAAAGAGAGCATCTTTCCCTGGTTTTCTTCCCTGCGAGGCATTCTGCCATTCTGAGTTGGGCAGGCAGGACCCTGCTAAACAAGGTGCCTCAAAGCTGCTGGTCGGTGCTCATCTGAACCTGTCACCACTACATGAATGTCTTTTAGTCCTTTCCCATCTCCTAATTTCACCCTGTACATTCTCCTCTGTCCCAAGACTTGTTGTTATTTGGTTTTCAGCTGGCTTTTGTTGGTCACATTATTTTTTTACAGATCTTGCAATAATTAGTGGCTTGAACGTTTTTTCTGAGGATGATGAGACTCTTGGTGGTTTGTTTATTGTTTGGGTTGGGTTTTTTTGTTTAGAAAATGAAACTCCAGTTACTTCAGAGAACCAAAAGCTGCAACTGAAAGTTGCATAAATTGCAGAATCATCATTTGTTTGCACAGGATTTTTATGAACTCCTGCATTCATTAACGATGGGCCAACTTGTCTTTTGAAATTTGCCCCATTAGTTTTCCATTTTGACACCTCTTGCAGCCTGCCATTCCTTACCCTTCATTTCAATCACTTGATTTTCCAGGAAAAAATTCTGATTAGGCAATAAGCACTGGGCCATCCAACATCTTTTGTCAGTAACAAGCTATGTGGTGCTTCTCAGCCTATAAGGCCCAGATCATTCTTAATCAACTGAAGTGAGCCACAGATAAAAGAGCTAAAGACCCAATTTCCACTGGCACCCCCTTGTGATACTGTCTGACAGAAAGGACATAGGGCAGTGCCAGTGTAAGTGCCATGTAACAGGTGATTAAAAACCTGTACATCTCAGACGGCTTCACAGAAGTCCTGTCAGTCAGCTTTCATTTCATTTTGGGTCTTATTTTCATTTATTTACAGGATTGCCCATTATGTGTAGAGTTTTGGTTAAACACTGAAGAATAACGGTCTTGTCCCACATAGCTGACAGCAGAAGGGCTGACAAAGGGAAGGAATTCAGGAAAAGTGGTAATTTATGTTTGAGTCATTCTACCCAGCCAGCTGGGCTGATAAAAAAAAGAGCATTTTCATGGGAAGTCTGGAAAACAACAACAATCTTTGTGAAAAAAAACAAACCAACAAAAAACAGTAAAACCCAAAATATTTGGACCAGTACTTTGATTACAGATGACTTCTTGCCGACAGTGCAGGGGAGGTAGTCCTGGAGAGGTGTTTAGATTTATCAGATGCAGGCCTCTGTAGGGGAAGATGTTTCTGGCCTAGACACCTGCACCTAAGACAATATGGAGACAACAGCAGCAGATCCTGCCTATGGCACAGAAAAAGCTGATAAGGAAGCAGGCAAACAGAAGATACTCACTATGAGAGATGATAATTGATAAGGCAGAAGTAGAGTTATGAGTGAGGGCACCTGGTGAAGCAGAGGAGGAAGCTATTGGAGGCAGTTTTTTGACAAATTGCCAAGTAGAATCACAGAGCGGGTTGGAAGAGACATTTCATGGTCATCTAGTCCATCCCCCCTCCAGTGAGCAGGGACATCTGCAACTAGAACAGGTTGCTCAGATTCCTGGCCAACCTCACATTGGATGTTTCCAAGGATAGGACACCAACCACCTCTCTGGGCAACCTGGGCTGGGGTCTCACCACTCCAACTGTAATAAATTTCTTCCTTCTCTCTAGTCTGAATCTCCCCTCTTTTAGTTTAAAACCATCACCCCTTGTCCTGTTGCAATGGGCTTTTCTAGAGTAGTCCTGTATCTGCCTAATGTAGAGAATTTTGCAGGATAGGTTTGTGTTTTCATCCACCAGTGTGACATGGGGTATGATTTTGCTCCACTTACAGGCAATGACAGACTTTTATTGATTCATGAGAGCCTTAGAAATCAAAGAAAGCTTGCTGTGGCAACCAGCTAATTCAATAAAAACATTGATTTCTCTGGCTGGACAATTAAAGAGCATGAATGCGATGTAGCTGATTTCTGTCTCTGAATTAATGTAACAAATGATCATTGATTAAAGTGAGGGGAAATTGTACCCCAAAGGAAAGGACCAGCCAGTCTGTGCCTGCTGATTGGTGTGGAACAAAACCAGTCTGCATCTTCAGACTTCTCTGCCTTTATTTCTTCAGCAACTGAAAGAGCATTTCTGTCTACTCCAGTGCAGCGGCAACAGGCTGCAGGTTGTTTCAGCTACTTCAAAAATGTGATGAAGAAAAATCTCTACAGCTTCTCAGTCTTTCCATCTTATGTAGTTCCTGGTTTCTCAAGGACATAGATAGAACCCAAATGATGTATTTGCACCTGTGCTGCAGCTACTGCAAGCAGGGCCTGGACACCTCTGTTAGGACAAATCCAAAAGTGACTCAGCTCTGCTCTTTGCAGTGTGCATCTGTGCTGATAAGCAGGATTTAGAGGCTAGCTGACTGAGTCCTCCTCACCTCCACAGAGCAGACAGAGTACAGGCAGACACACAGGGACAGGGAAGAACCCAGAAAAGGGATGCAGGAACCCATGATGTTCAAATAAGGTAATGGGAGCACTTTGTAGCATTACTTCAGATGTATGGAACTGGTTTTCCCCTAGATTTGAGAAAACTGTCTCTTTCCCAACAGTGGGGAAGATGCTTTGACCCCCACATCAAAGCTATGAGAAAAGACCTTCTCAAAGCACTCACAACTGGTGTTTTCAGGGCTTCTGGGCAGTTGCAAACTTAGGTTATAGCTTCATATTTTGCTGAACTGACTCAGAAGTCATGTCTGATGCAGTTTGATGACACTTCTTTCACAGGCAACTGGTTTGCTACTGTCCATTTGTGGAGAATCTTTGCCAGTTGGGATTAGCTTTAGCAGTCTTGAGGCATTTGGGTAAAACTGTTGTTTGCGTCAGTGTACAAGAGTCAGGGCACTGACCTGGGGAATGTCTTGTTTTCCCATTGATCTGTGAGTTTTGACGTAGACCAGGCTTGCCTTGATAACAGATGGGACATCCCAACACATGCTGACCTGACAGAGATATCATCTCCTATCATTACCATGCAACAGTAAAGCCACTGCTTCTGTGTTAAATGCCTTTTTTTCTAGTAGCCCACATATGTGAAGGAAGTGTTCTGAGAGGCCCTGGAAGACACAGTGCTCCTTCTGCTCTTCATCCCAGGGACATGATTTAAGAGATGTGATAAGAGTTGTATTACACAGAATCACAGCATGGCAGGGGTTGGGAGTGACTTCTGGAGATCATTTAGTCTAACTCCCTGCTAAAGCAGGGTCCCTAGAATAGGTGGCCCAGGTTTGTATTGTCCAGGTGGCTTTGTAATCTCTCCAGAGAAGGAGACTCTCTGGACAGCCTGGCCAGGCTCTGGCACCCTCACAGGAAAATGTTTTCCTCCTGTTCAGATGGAACCTCCTGGGATCCAGTTTGTGCCTGTTGCCCCTTGTCCTGTTGCTGGGCACCTCTGACAGGAGTCTGACCCCATCCACTTGACTCATGGTCTTTAGATATTTTTAAGAACTGATCAGATCCCCTCTGAGTCTTCTCCAGCTAAACAGCCCCAGGTCTCTCAGTCTTCCACAGATTCACAGATATTAGGGGTTGGAAGGGACCTAGAAGATCATCTAGTCCAACCCCCCTGCCTGAGCAGGATCACCTAGACCAAGGCACAGAGATACTCTTGCTCCCTCAGCATCTTTGTAGCCTCTGCTGGACTCTCTCTCCAGTAGTTCCTTGTCTCTTGAACTGGGGAGCCCAGAACTGGACACAATGCTCCAGAGGTTGCCTCCCTAGGGCAGAGTAGAGGGGGAAGAGAACCTCACTCAACCTGCTGGCCACACTCTTTTTCATGTGCCCCAGGAGGCCATCTGCCTTCTTGACTGTAAGGGCACATTGCTGGCTCCTGATGAACCTGTTGTCCACCAAGACTCCCAGGTCCTTCTCTGTGGAGCTGCTTTCCAGCAGGTCAATTACCCTCATATGTACTGGTGAAGGGGGTTATTCCTCTCCAGGTGCAAGACTTGCCCTTGTTGAACTTCTTGAGGTTCCCAACTCTCCGGCCTGTCCTGGTCTTGCTGCTTGGCAGTGCAGATTTAGTGTGTCAGAATGGAGCAGGATGCTCAGTGCTATGGGGGTGGAGGGATAATTTGACCAGGCACCAGGATGAAAGCTACACTACTTTACAATGTGGCCTGATAGAAAGTGGCTGTTAGAAAAATGTGTCTGTGAAAAGATCAGCTGTGGTCTTATCTTCTGGACTGACACCTGCGTGAACTGGTAAATGATATATAATGAGTACTTTACTAGGTTAATTTTGTCTATTTGGGGTCATCACAAACAGCCTATTAGAAAATAGACGTTTTCTCAGAGGATGACAAATTGCTGGTTGGTATTATTTCTGCAAATACTGAGTCTGTAACTTGTTAGAGACCAGCTTTACTGCAATATTTGGTGGTCAAATTTGGAGTGTGAAATGGAATTCTGGCACCAGGAATGTTGATGAGAAAATTAAATACCTGAGAGCACCAAACCACAAATGTTCTCTCAGAATAAAACACAGGATTTGCTCCCAAAAAACTGCCGGTACTCCTGCTAGAAGTGTAGATCTGGATGAAAAGCTCGCTCAGAAGCACCAACAGACTGATTTAAAAATTCAGATGCACATTTACAGACTTTCAAATTTTTCCCCAGTAGTAACAGAGCCCTGCTCCTGTAACTGCTGGTAGTTGTCACAGAAGCTTTTTGTTTCCTAGCAAAAAGTACCAGAGGCAACAGTGGTACGTACAAGAGAGCTTTGATGTAGAATGTTCAAAAGCATGATTTCTATTCCCTCTCCAAAGTCTGGCCTTTGGAAACCTTCCTTGACCTCGTCCAGGTATGAAGTAGTGCTGTGTGGGCTTTGGTGCTCTTCATATGGTTCTCCCCTGTTCTCCCCTCATGAACCTTGCCAAACAGAGAGCTGAAACCGTACCAGCAGTGCTCTGTTCTCTGGATGGATCTGGAGTATTAATAAAGTGGTCGAGAAGAATGGGACTACTTTGTGTCTTGTCAAAGCAGCACAAACAGGATGCTGCTTTTATGAGCCCTGACAGTGCCCCTCCCTCCCCTAGATCATCTCTTTCATGTGCATGAGCAGGGCTGAGGTGACAGTCTGCTTCACAATAAGCTGCAGCAGCACGGGAAGACAGCTTGGGAGTAGTTTACAAACAGCAAAGAGAAAATTCAGAGACAGAATGAAAAAGATCAAAAAATAAAAGAGCTGATTGGAGTTTTAAGCTGAATTTCCACTACCCTCTGAGTGGGCATTTCAGTATGAGTACATTAAATTCACATGTTACTCAACAGCCACGGCTATTTAGCAATAAAGATCTCTGGCACTGAAAGAGACTCACAACAAATCTTCCCATCCAGCAATAAAACACAAGGAGTGTCATGCTGCAGCTCACCAGGTCACAGAGCTTGTTAGGGCACGAGGCTGGAGGCTTATTTGTGCAATAGCTGCAAGTGCTGCCGCCCTGTGACACACTCACTGCCATGGATAACTGTTGTGCAGATTAAAAAAGGGAAAATTAAATGTAGCCCAACAAATACTGATTGGTAGCCACAGTAAATGAAATCGTGAATGCCTGTGCAGAGATCATGAGGGCTTTCTGAAAATGGATCCATACTGCATTTGGAATTGGTTTATAGCTGGAGATTGTTGTCTGTAGAAAAAAATGCTGCAAGCAATGCTTGTTGTGTGTCCCAAAACTGAGAAGAAAACAGCCTCGAAGCCAAAGTGTGCAGCAGAGTCCTGTCTGGGAGTCCCCAGCTTCCTGTATGGCAGAGGAAGAAGGCAGTTTAGGGTTTCCACACTTGCTCATGTAGAAAGGAGATTCCTGAATCCCCAGCTTTCCTGAGATTTGAATAATTAAGTCGTTACAACTACTGTTTATATTAAGGTTTGACTTATGTGGTGCTTTGCATTGCATCCACAGCATGCAAAGTGCCTTCCTGACATCAAAGAGAGGCTTCTGGCTCTCACAGTTGGCATCCCAGTCCTGCAAGGATGCTGTCCCAGGCCTTTCTTCCATTGTGTGAGCAGCCTTTCCACATTTAAGCTAGATGACCTTTAAAGCTCATCTAGTCTGACCCCCTGCAGTGAACAGGGACATCTGCAACTGGATCGGAAGTGGGGTTTTGGGTTTATACATTATATAATATTATTATACAAGGACTATACATTTTGAGATGGTTTCTTGTGAGGATTTTGCAGGCAGGTATCAATCAGTTGGCTGCATGCATGAAAGTGGTCTGTGAAGACCTCCGTCACAAGAAAGTGCTTGAATGTAGCCTTACCAAGCTACCTGACTACCATGCAAGGCACAGACCCTCAGATTGCCTCATTTCCAGGGGACAGACATACTTACCTCGAAGCATTGCAGTCACATCTTTGCCTGCCTCTGAAAATGAAAGGCATTCTAGGGACTCTTCAAGATTCAAGCAAAAATCTTGCTGAAACTACCTTTGCTCTTCTCCCTCAGTGTATCTGTGGGGGTAATTTTTCCACCTTCTCACATGCATGATAGTTGTTTGTCAAAACCTACCTCTCTTCTCAGAAACACCGTTTAACTACTGTTTGATAAACTGTTTACAATTTTTTTCTTTAATTAAGATTTTAATCAATTTTTCCATGGAATTCAAGATATTTCACTGTCAAAACCTGTCCATTTGGACCACTTGTAAGAAGTTGCTTCAAAGTGGCAATAATACATGGAAACAAGGGAGTCTCTGTAAATACAGTGGTGTAGGAATGCAGTGTTTTACATTAATGAAGCTCCAAGGCTCTTGCCTGTCTTGATACGATGTGTTCTTGGGCAACCTTTGTGCCCAAAGCAATGTGAGAATAGCCATGCAGCTCAGAATCACTCACAATTATTTTCTCCCTTGCTAGCCTATCCTTTTTCCAAATGGATCTGTGACTGATTTGCTTCACATAAATGCAGGGGACAAGGAGCAGTTGTACAATACGGTGTCTAGGCATCACAGACTCCTCAGCATTGTCGTTCTGATGAGAGAATACATTTTTCCTATGGGAGACAGTTGATATGTTGGTAGATTATTTCTGCTATTACATGTTATGTTATTTGTGTACTCAAGGTTTCTTCATTCAGGTTAAACAGCCTGTGCTGGTGAGCAGTGCTATGTCATCTGACTGACACTGGATATTATCTCCACATTTATCCTCTGGTTTAACTTCTAGGAAGAAGTTATAGCCCAGGAAAATATCATGCCTATTTGCCCTCACAAGTCCTTACCACCTTTGAATTATCATTATGACACAAACTGAGGCTTGTTCACCCAATTCTAGTGAGATACATGTATATTATGGTTTATCTTGAAACTAGCTTTGGAAAACAGGGAATCAGCTGGCTTTTTTCAAGTGGTTGCATAGCCTAGTGTCTACAGAGAGTGTGCTTTTTCCTCAAGCAGACATCTGATGCTACTTCTGTTTTCTTGGAGGCAATGAATGTTGCTTCCAGTGCACCATCAAATATCTCATTATTAAGTAATTAGAGAATGTTTTTTATAAGCATTTTGGCTGTAAAAAGCCCCAATTACTATTATTACTACTCCCTTCTGGCAATGGAGAGGGAAGACACTGATGAATCCTCCTTTGATGTCTGTTGAAACAAGCTGAAGCAAAAGGACAGACCTTTGGACTCTAAATAATATTACTATCCATAAATAATCCAGCTCTTCGGGGCCCCTTGTAGACAGACTGTGACTTCCTGTCGAAATATATTCATCTTCTTGCCCAGGCACCGTAGCTGCCTGGTGCTCCTCTCTGACCACTGCTCCAGCTGCATCTCATGCATTGAGAATTCTTAGTGAACACAGTGCTTACTGTGATATCCAAAAGGACACACATCTCAGGTTTGGGGCCTTTCTGATAATTTAAAGTTTTTCCGGACAGGATGTTTCTTTGAGCAAGAAAAACAAACAAACAAACAAAAAACCAACAAAAAATGCCCCAAACCACAACAACAACAACAAAAAAAACTCCAAAACAAACAACAAACAACCAAACCAAACAAAACCAAACAAAACAAACCAAAACAAAAAACAAAACCAACCAAAACAACCAAACAAGAAGCACCACACAAGGTCATTTGGCTGAGATTTCCAGACATCCAGACCAGAGGCGACTAGGATTCTGGCCAATTCAGTTACTTGGTACTGCAAAAACCAACAAGTTGTTTGGGATATCTTGGACTTTGGAACAAGTAGCACAGCATATAGTTCCCAAACAACCTTGCTAACAGTCAG